>JAJOOH010003855.1:0-27342 GCA_029582605.1 Solanum gracilifrons | reverse complement strand
AGGATGAATATTATGTCAGTTTCATCGCTTTCGGAACGTCGAGTTTGAGTTAGTAGAGTGGTTGGTAAGGTTTCCAAAGCCTTGGATTGAGTTTTGAGCGTTATGGTTAGAAGTTGAGTTTTGAGCTGTAAGAGTGGTTCAGGAGACTAATTCAGTAATTTGACCTCTTTTTAGAATTCGATGATTCCATTGAGTCCAAAATATTGACTTAAGTGGGGTAGCATGTCCAGTTTATTTTTATCGGACTCCGAAAAATTCTCACGGGTCCATTCAGAGGCTTTTTATTGAGTTTGAGTTGTTGGTTTTCAGTTTCTGGTGCAAGTCATTTTTACCTTCACGATTGTGACTCTCAGTCTCGTGATCGCGATTTGTCTTCTTCGTGACCTTGGCGGTCGCAACCAATATATGGGCTTGTGTTTGCTATGAACCCCTTTTCTCTAGTCTTTGCGATCGCAGACAGGGGTCTCGCGATCGCGATATATTGCTTTTCGTGTCTTCTACGATCGCGATGTATAATAAAATGTGCCATATTCAAATACGGTTGTTTCACACTTAATAAGTAGTTCAAGTTAAATGTATCCTTTGTCCTTCCTCTTTAAACGCGCACGAGGATACATAACAAAGTGAAGAAGAAAAGTGTTTGTTTGTGAAATTGTGTGTGTATGTGTCAAAGAAGCTATGAAAAATCATTTTGATCGATTGTAATATAGCGTGTCATACGATAGTAATTTATGTTATCTGTTTATCTGGTGTCTTTTTTACAGGATTGGTGGGGGGTCAAGAGGTTTTTAGAGAGACAAAAGTAAAGGATTTTTTTTTTTCTGAAGTAGTTTCTCTCTCTATCTCACACTCTTCACTCTTTGTGTTCAGTCTAATTTTTTATCTTCTTTCACCAAATAGTCTTTTTTATGTGTATTTTATTTCTGTCTTTCTATGTGATTTTTTTAAGGATGGATGGCAGAGTAAGGAGGGGATATATTAAGGGGCTATAAGAGTCTTTATGATCTTAGTTTAAACTTTTGGAATCATTGACATATTCTTTTACAATAAAAAAATGTAATTTACAATAAGATAGAAAAATTCTAACAAACTGCAACACACAAACTGTAACACAATAAGTAGGTAGGGTGTATTAGAATAATGATAAATATAGAGTATTAATAATGTTGATATTGGGTATGCGTGCATTAGTTATGCTGTGAATATTCATTATGTTGTATTTGATTTAGTGTATTAAAAACAACACGCGTTGCATAATTTTAATTTTTTTTTTAATGAAAATAATCTCCACAAATATGATGGAAAAGGTTTTGAGAGGAAATTGTGTTTTTAATCATGGTAATGCATATATTAAAATCCTTTATCAGTTATACATAATGTATATCAAATAAAGTATGCATTAATTATATGTAGGTTGAAAAAATATACCAAACAAGGTTCTGATAGAGTATGTTGTAGATTGGATAGAACCCTTGGAAATGATTTAGGGATGATGAAATAGGGTCATATTTATGTTGTATATGACTGCCCGTTGTTTTCTGATCCCTCTCATTTGCTCATTGCTATTAAAACACCTATTTGGAAGCCTAAAATTCCTTTTAGGTTCTTTATATATGGGCTGAACATACTGAGTTTGTTGACTTTGTTATTGAGAGTTGGTCTGAGAATACCAAGTGTTGACAACATGAAGAATATATGGATGAAACTTAAAAAGCTTAGGATGGGACTTAAAAACCTTAACAGTAAAAAGTTTATGGAAATAAGGCAAAAGATTGAAAAGACTAGATCTAATTTACAAGTTCTCCAGGAAATTAATGCAGTTCCATACTCAGACCAAGGGATGGATCATTAAAGGGAGATGGTAGTGCAACTAGCAAAGTTGATCCTAATTGAGGAAAGTGTCATCCGACAGAAATCTAGAATTTATTGTATGAAGCTGAGAGATCATAATCCTAACATGCAGAATTTGTTGACCTTGTTATTGAGAGTTGGGCTGAGAATACCTATGTTGACAACATGAAGAACATATGGATGAAACTTAAAAAGCTTAGGATGGGACTTAAAAACATTAACAGAAAAGAGTTTATGGGAATAAGGCAAAAAATTGAAAAGACTAGATCTGATTTACAGGTTCTCCAAGAAATTAATACAATTCAGTAATCAGACCAAGGGATGGATCAATAAAGGGTGATGATAGTGCAACTAGCAAAGTGGAGCATGATTGAGGAAACTACCATCCGTCATAAATCTAGAATTCACTAGATGAAGCTGAGAGATCATAATACTAAATATTTCTCATCAGTGGTTAAGGAGAGAGGGCACAAAAAGAAAATCTATAAATTACAACATAGTACAAGTTGTTCAAGACTTCTTCTCCATTGGAAATTATACAGAGCCATAAACTGTATTATTGTGACATTGGTGCCTAAGCTCTAATGCCCTTTTACTGTGAAGGACTTCAATGACATGTTGTACAGTGGTGTACAAGATTATCGCTAAGATACTGACAACTAGGCTGTAAAAAGTGATTGGTTCCACCATTTGCGATGCTCAAGCTGGATTTATCCCTGAGAGGCAATTGGCTGATAATGTGATACTACCACATGAACTTGTCAAAAGATATGCTAGGAAACACGTAACCTCAAGAAGTACAATGAAACTTGACCTAAAACAAATCTATGACTTAGTTGAATAGATCTATTTGGAGTAAGTGATAGAGAACATGGGATTTCCAAACAGATTTATGAGATGGATTATGGAATATATAACAAACGTTAACTACTCAATCATTGTTAATAGTGAACCAACTCCTCCTTTTGATGTTGCTAAAAGTCTTAGACAAGGGGATCCTATGTCTCATTTTCTATTTGTTATTTTTATGGAATACTTAAGTAGAGGATTAAATACCCTAAAAGAATCCCCAAGTTTTACACATTATCCCAGATGTGTTAAGCTTGGAATAACTCATCTTAGCTTTGTAGATGACCTACTTCTTTTTGCTAAGGGTGACTTGGCTTCTGTTATGGCTATTCAATAGACCTTCAATAGATTTTCTGCATCTTCTGAACTACAATCAAACTTGGATAAAAGCTATGTATATTTTGGAGGGGTATCACTGATTGTTAAAGACCAAATTTTGTCTCAACTTGAGTTTACTCAAGGCAAAATGCCTTTTGGATATCTAGTTGTACCTCTGTCAACCAAAAAGATGTCCCTTCTATAATGGCAATCACTTATTGATAAGATGGTTGCAAAAATCTCATCTTGGACTGTGAAACATTTATCTTACGTTGGAAGGATGCAACTGGTACATGCAGTCTTATTCAGTATACAAGCTTTTTGGTCATAAATGTTTCAAATACCAATGAAGTTACTAATAGCTATAGAGGTACACTATAGAAGCTACATTTGGTCTGGTTCTAATGTTATTACTAAAAGGGATCTAATAGCATGTGAAAGAATTTGCTTTCTTAAATGTGTTGGAGGTATGAACCTGATCGACCTCCAACTATGGAACAAGGATGCACTTCCTAAAATATGTTGGGACTTAGAACATAAGCAAGACAAAATGTGGATAAAATAGGTGCATACTTATTATATAAAAGGCCAATCAATCCAAGACCTTGTTTTGTCACAACAAGCAAGCTGGATGATTAGAAAGATTGTGACAACTCAAACAATTTGGATAACATTCAACAACCTCTTAAGGTTGGTCAGAGTATTATACAACAAGTTTACCTACATCTATTGGAGGTTACAAAAAGAGTACTATGGAAGGTTATTATGTACAAAAATGAGGCCAGGCCTAAAACTATATTCTCTTTGTGGTTGTATCTACAAGACATATTACTCACGAAGGATATTCTCTTGAAATGAGGCGTGAGTGTAGAACCTCATTGTGCTTTTTGCAATGCTTTCATGAAAAATAGAACTCACTTGTTTGTCCAGTTTTTTGTTTGTTCTTTGTGGACTAGAATCTGCTCTTGGCTCAAAAGAACAACACTAATCCAAGTAATTAGGAGAACCACGTAGCTGGAGCCATGAGGGAAGTCAAAGATGAAATACTGAAAGCTCAACTTTTCAAAATGGTGTACACTGAAACAATTCACGCGATATGGATGAAAAGGAACCAAAGGCAATTTGAGAAGAAAAACAAAGCCATGGAGATGATTGCAAAAGACATAGCATTTACTTGCAATGCTAGAGCCCAGCCTATGATTAGCAATCTATTACAACAATATAGATTTTAGATGACTCTCTAGACCTCCCTAGTAGAATCACTTGATCCTCTTGTTGGGACCTAGAGTGATATAGTCAATATGGCTAAGTCCTCCATAACCCCAGCGTAGTGTTGGTTTTTATGACGTTAGACAACAAAGTGTGTTTGATTCTGATTGTGGTTTTGTAACACATTCTTTGGTGATTAATAAAGTCCAGCTAATTATAAAAAAAATACACAAAACTAATGCATGCATTGTTTTAATGTACTTTATCAAGCGACCCTTAAGATCAGTAAGGTTCCAATTTTATTATCGTTTCTTTATTATTGAACTGTTGGATTTTTACAAGTAATACTAATGCATACAAATAAAAAAATCATGTTACATTATATATAAATATTCGACTTATTGTTAGAAAATAAATTGTAACAATTGTGAATATTATAGTACATTATTATATTATCATATTTATTTGTAAATTAGAATAACTATTTTTATTCTATGTAATTTTCATTCTTTTAAGCTATTTTTTTTAATGTTTATTTTGAGTTTGTTATCTTGGGTGTTTGTTTAATTACGCGCCAAACATACACTTAACATGTAAATCTCTTACTTCAGTTATGATTTTGCACTTAATAAGTCGTTCTAGTTAAATGACTTTTTTCTCCTTCAAATACATGTGAGAATACGTAAAATGAATCAAATTCAGATATAATCATTTGATACTTAATAAGTGTAGTTCAAGTTAAATGTTTGTTTTGCCCTTCCTCTTCAAACATATAATAGAACATGACAAACCTTCTCACACGATAAAATTATGACGTCTTTTGTTCTTTTTCTTTCCTCGTTTTTTCCCTCCTACTTAAACTAACAATAATTTTTTTTCAAAAATTACATCAATTGTTGGTTTAATTGATTGATTATTTTTTTATGATTTTAAGGTTTCAAATGGGATGATTTATATATTTTTAAATTATTAATTTCTCCACATGTGTGTTGCACGTGTATGTCGAATCATATAGAATATCATTTTATAATTTCTCCATAATATACAATAAAATACACCAAACTGAGGTACGACTGTATTTATACCTAATTAGTAGTTCAAGTTAAATACCTTTCTTTATCTTCCTCTTCAAGCACGTGTGAGGATATAGTACAACGCGACAAACCTTTTCACATGAAAAATCATGACTTTTTTTGTTCTTTTTCTTTCCTCGTTTTTCTCCCTCCTACTTAAACTAACAATAATTTTTTTCAAAAATTGCATTCAATTGTTAGTTTAATTGATTGATTAGTTTTTATGATTTTAAGACATCAAGTAGGATGATTTATACACATATTTTTATTAATAATTATTTCACACTTGTGTTGCACGTGTATGTCAAATCATATGGTACATTATTATGTAATTTTCTATAGTATACAATAAAATGCATCAAATTCGAACATATTTGTTTCCCACTTTATAAGTATCACAATCCAAAAGTTGAGGTCATGATGACACATATCCTAAGGAAGGGAAAAATGGTCATTTAACAATTAAAAGCAAATTCACAACAAATGGAACATTACAATAAGTAATTCAAGTTAAATATTATTTTTTGCCCTTTCTCTTCAAACACGTGTGACGATATAATAGAATACAACAAATTAATCTTCTCACACGACAAAATCATGACATTTTCTGTTATTTTTCTTTCCTTGTTTTTATGTCATCCTACTTAAACTAATAATATAGTTTTTTTAAAAATTGCATTCAATTTTTTTTTGTTTAAAATGATTGATTAGTTTTTATGATTTTAAGATCTCAATGATTTATACATATATTTTTATCATAATTTCTTCACATATGTGTTACATGTGTATGTCGAATTATAAAGTACATTACTATATAATTTCTCCGCAGGATACAAGAAATTACGCTAAATTCAGATTCAATGATTTCACACTTTATAAACAAGTCAAGTTAAATGCATGTTTAATCATTCATCTTCAAACACGTATTGTCACGCCCCAAGCCTACACCCCGGACGTGGCTGACACTCGAGAACGTTTGCTGGCCCCAAGCGAGCCCTTGGCCTGACATACTTACTCAGCGGAAGACTCAAAGCATTATTACAATGATCAGATGCACTTACTTAATAGTTTAATAAAATAACTTAGAATGTTTAAAAGTCAACATTCAACTTGGCCAAAATGGCAACTCAAGTTTAAACATATGAAATGATAATGTAAAGACAACTGAACTACTAACTGTCTGACTGTCTATGAAGCCTCTAAAACAAAAAGGGATGTCGAGACAAGACCCCCGATCATTCTAACAATGAAATACTTAAAGTAAAGTAAAAGGAGCCCTCCAGAAAGCAATGAGGCCCACCAACTGACTCTGAGTGCTCAATTGGATCAATGAGGCACTGGGTGAAGATCCTGGTTACCTGCGTTTACATCATAAGAAGATGCAGGCCAACTAACATCAGTACATTGAATGTACGAGTATGAGAGTTGGAATGCTAAACACAACACAGGTTTGAAAAGAATCTGAAAGAAACACTTACTTGGCTTTACTCAACTCCTGAATAACTTAACTCAATATAAAACAATAAACATATGCAATATATAGAAAGCTTGTAAAACAGTGGAAAACAACTTAGTTCGTTAAAGAAAATGCAATAACAAACTCAACTTTACTCATATAATAAAGTAATATAGTTTCTGTAGGAGTTTCTCTAACCGACAACTACCACTATGAGCCTAAGTGGTGATACAATGTCTTGCCCACGCTGCCAGAACTGTCCTATACTTTGCCGTCATATAAAATGCTTAACTAAGTGGATCCACTAGTCTATGCTAAAACCATCTTCAGTCCTCAACTTATAAATTAAACATGATGCTACTTCCTTAGTCCTCAACTTGCGAACTTGGCGATCTTAAATCTAAACACGAATCTCCTCATAAGATAAGCTATCCTTGATCCCAATATCTTTAGTTGGTATGATCAATGAAGGATCACCCATGCACTTCTTCAACATGGAGATGTGAAATACCGGATGAACTGTTGCTAACTCTTGTGATTTCTCTAACTCATAAGCTACACTACCTACCCTTTTCGATATTCTGTAATGGCCAATATACCGGGGACTAAGTTTCCCCTTTTTCCCGAATGTCATAACACCCTTCATGGGTGAAACTTTCAAGTATACCCAATCATCCACTTCAAACTCTAACTCCCTTCTCCTAACATCGGTGTAGGATATCTGACGACTCTACATTGTTTTCAACCTCTCTTGAATCACTTTCACTTTCTCCATAGCTTGATGAACCAAGTCTGGTCCTATCAACCCCGCTTCACCAACTTCAAACCATCCAATAGGAGATCTGCATTTTCTCCCATAACGAGCCTCATAAGGAGCCATCTGGATGCTGGAGTGGTAACTATTGTTGTAAGCAAATTCGATAAGAGGTAGGTCATCATCCCAACTACCTTTGAAATCAATCACACAAGCCCTCAACATATCCTCTAAGGTCTAAATAGTGCGCTCTGCTTTCCCATTTGTCTGAGAATGAAAAGCAGTACTTAAGTTCACCTTTGAACCCAAGCCTTTTTGGAATGACTTCCAAAACGGTGCAGTAAATTTTGCACATCTATCTGATATAATCGAAACAGGGACTCCATGAAGTCTTACTACCTCTTGAATATATAACCTGGCATAATCCTCTGCTGAATGGGTAGTCTTTACCGGTAAAAAGTGGGCTGATTTGGTCATTCAATCCACAATCACACATATAGAATCATGCTGCCTGCGAGACATTGGCAAAACTGTGATGAAGTCCATGTTTATCATCTCCCATTTCCATTCCAAAAGTTCTATATTCTGAGCCAAATCATCGGGTCTTTGATGCTCTACTTTAACTTATTGGCAATTCGGACACTTAGCAACGACCTCTGCATTGCCCTTCTTCATGCTACTCCACCAATAAACTTCTCTTAAATCGCAGTACATCTTTGTGAAACCCAGATGAATGGAATATCTGGAGCTATGAGCTTCCTCCATGATCCTCTCTTGGAGTCCATCCACCATTGGTACACACAATCTACCTTGATATGTCAAAACGCCATCTCCCCCTTGTTCAAAAGCTAATACTTTTTGCTTATGAACATTTGCCTTCAATTCAAGCAAAATTAGGTCTTGGTGTTGCTTTTCTTTCACTTTTGATACTAATTATGATTCAACCCCATTCATCACCACTACTCTTCCTTCTGTTAAATCCATTCGTCGGACTCCTAAGCGTGCAAGTCTATGCACATCTTTCGCTAACTCTCTCGTTTCTTCCTCAACATGGGTGGTACTACCCATAGACAACCTGCTTAAAGCATCAGCAACAACATTAGCCTTACCCGGGTGATAAAAGATTACTCATGTCATAATCCTTGAGTAATTCCAACCACCTCCTTTGTCTGAGATTAAGCTCTTTCTGAGTAAACACATACCGAAGATTTTTGTGATCGGTGAACACATCCACATGAACACCATAAAGATAATTGTGCCATATTTGTAATGCAAAAACTACAACAACCAACTCTAAGTAGTTGGGTAATTCTTCTCATGAACCTTCAAATGTCTGGAGGCATAAGCTATAACTTTGACATTCTGCATTAACAGACAATCCAAACCAACTCTAGATGCATCACAATACACAACAAAAACCTTGAGTACCTTCTGGTAAGGTCAATACTGGGGCAGTAGTCAACCTCTTTTTCAATTCCTGAAAGTTTTTCTGACAAGCTTCATACCATTGAAACTTCACTGTCTTTTGAGTTAACTTGGTCAAAGGGGATGAAATAGATGAGAACCCCTCTACGAACCTTCTATAATAGCCAGCCAAACCCAAGAAACTCCTAATATCAGTTGGAGATGTGGGTCTAGGCCAACTCTGCACTGCCTCTATCTTTTGGGTATCAACTCTAATTCCATCACTGGAAACTATGTGGCCCAAGAACGCCACAGACTCAAGCCAAAACTCACATTTAGAGAACATGGCATATAACTCCTTATCTTTCAAAGTCTGAAAAACTATTCTGAGATGGCTAGCATGATCTTTTTCATTTCTTGAATAGATTAGTATGTCATCAATGAAGACGATAACAAACATATCTAAATAAGGTTTGAAAACTCTATTCATAAGGTCCATGAACGCTGCAGGTGCACTGGTCAAACCGAACAACATGACCAGAAACTCATAGTGATAGTGACCATAACGGGTTCTGAATGCTGTCTTGGGAATATCACATTCCCTTACTTTCAACTGATGGTAGCCAGATCGAAGATCTGTCTTAGAAAAACAAGAAGCACCCTGAAGGTGATCGAAAAGATCATCAATTCTCGAAAGAGGATACTTTTTCTTGATTGGTAACCTTGTTCAACTGACGATAATCTATACATATCCTAAGGGAACCATCTTTCTTTCTCACAAATAAGACCGGAGCTCCCCAAGGTGAGACACTTGGTCGAATAAAGCCCTTATCAAGGAGATCTTTCAACTGCTCTTTTAACTCTTTCAACTCTGCTGGTGCCATTCTATATGGCGGAATAGAGATAGGACGAGTATCTGGAAGAACATCTATACCAAAGTCTCTCTCTCAGGAGGGACTCCAGGTAAATCATTTGGAAAAAGTTCTGGAAACTCCTTTACTATATGAACTGACTGAATATGAGGTATCTCAACACTAGAGTTATTAACTCAGACTAAGTGATAGACACACCCTTGGAAACTAACTTTCTTGCCTTAAGGTACGAAATAAAGCGACCCGTAGGGCATCTCCAACCCTACACTCTTTTTTACTCTCCAAATATATAATTCTCTATTTTTTCAAACAACCAACTCCAACCCAATTCTCTATTTTACTCTCTAAAAAGAATCTTTTTTCTCTCTCTTCAATATTATATTATTATTTCTATTTCATTTTTATTTTCTTATTTCATATATAAATCCTTTATTTTTTCCCAATAATTACTTTATATAATTTTCATGTGATATAAAATTTTATTTTTTCAAATTTTCTATTTAATATTAAAATTTATTTTATTCTAAATTTTTAAATAACATAAATTGCAAGAAAATATTATATATTATACAAATTAATGGACAAATTCAAATAAACGTGAAATACAATTACATAAATACTCAATTTTTGAAATTATTACGTTGCGCCCATAAATACTCTATTCATGCATTAAGGAGTTGAAAATGAGCATTTTTGTCCTTAGTTTTTTTTATATCTAGCTAAAAATTGTTCAAACCGGAGATTTTCATCTACCACCATTTTTATCGTTCGTGTTGGTTCCTCCACGACATCTTGAATTGGATCATTAGGATCACGTTCATCCTCAATTATCATGTTGTGCAGTATAATACATGTAGTCATTATATCATGTAGCACTTCCTTTCTCTAAAAATGTGACGGTCTTGCAATAATTGCAAAATGTGATTGCAAAACTCTGAATGCACGTTCAACATCTTTTCGGCATAATTCTTGTTTTATCGCGAATTAATTGTTATATTATGTTATGTATTGTATTTTATCTTGTATTTAAATTATTATGTTATGTATTGTATTGTTATCTTGTATTTAAATTATCATATTATGTATTGTATTTTCAAACTAAAATTTTCATCTTATCATTTTAATTTTGTGTATTCTTTATAGTGAAAATTAATAGTAAAATCAAATTATATTATTGACGAAAATTAGAAAAAATTAAAATACTATTAATTCGGGATGAAAGTAGTATATATTAAATAATATATTTTTAAAAATATTATATTACATTTAAAAAGAATTGTGAATATTAGATATTTAATTAATGACATTATATGTAAAATAATATGTTAATTAGAAGTAATAGAAATAATAATAAAATAATCAAAAAGTGAAATAGAGAGTGTGAATAGTAGTTCTCCAAACCTCTCTATATATGAAGAATAGAGAGTGATATGGAGATGGGTTGGAGTGTCTATTCTTTATTTTACTCTCCAAATATAGAGAATGGAGAGTAAAATAGAGGTGGGTTGGAGATGGTCTTAGGCACTGCTAAACTATTTTTCCACTCTAAGATTGGCTCATTAGGAATTTGGAACTTGACAACTCGAGTTCTACAATCAATGGAGGCATAACAGGCATGAAGCTAGTCCATACCTAGAATGACATCAAAATCTACCATGTCTAACTCAATTAAATCGGCCATGGTGTCTATGTGATTGATGGAAATGACACAATCACGATAAACTCGCTCAGCTAGAATGGACTCCCCAATAGGTGTAGAAACATAAAAGGGTTCACGGAGTTTCTCAGGAATAACATCAAACTTCTTTGCAACATAAGGGGTTACAAAAGATAAACTTGTTCCTGGGTCTAGCAAATCATAAACATCCAAAGTAAAGACTTTGATCATACCAGTGACAACATCTGGAGAGTTCTCTTGCTCTTGGCGACTAGTGATCGCATAAAGGCGGTTTGCTCCTCCGCCAGTACCGGGTGTAGATCCTTTAGGTGCAGCCCTTTCTGGTGGTGCAACTTATGAAGATTGGGCTCTATTGCCCTGATTTCCACTACCTTGCCTGTTCTCAGGGCACTCTTTCATGAAGTGACCCTCTTGTTCACACTTGAAACAACCTGACTGGTCATCATGACACTTACCTGGGTGGGTTCTACCACACCTAGTACATGCAGGAGCCCAGTTACCCCTTTGTGCCACACTGCCCTTAGACTGCAGAGGTCTAGCTCTCAAGTTCTGCAAATTCTGACCATTATACTCACCTTTGTTTCTGGGTGCAGGTACAGTAGAGGATGATGGAGCCGGTCCCTTTTGCTTCTGCTAAAAGGATGAACAATTCACATTACTTTTCTGTTGTTCAAATTCATTCCTTGTCTTAGCCTTCTTGTTTCTAAACTCCTCCCTATCCCTCAACTTCTTTGCTTCAACCTGCTGCACATAGACCATCAACCTTGATATATACATGTCCCCAATTACCATCGTTGCCCTGCCCTCCTTGCTTGATAGACGGGACAACCCAGCAACAAACACACTCATTCTACTCCTCATATCTGTAACCATCTCCGGAGCATAATAGGATAGTTGGGTGAACTTCAATCCATACTCATAAACACTCAAGGAATCCTGCTTAAGGGTAATAAATTCTCGTACCTTAGCCTTTTTCAGTTTCCGAGGAAAGAAACGCCCTAAGAAGGCCTCCTCAAAACATGCCCAACTTGTAGGTGGTGCATCCTCAGTTCTACCCTCTTTCCACTTGTCAAACTAAGTCCTAGCAACATTCTTTAGTTGATTTGTGGCTAGTTCAACTCTCTCAGTATCAACAACATGCATAATCTGAAATACCTTTTTCAGTTTCTCAACAAAACTCTCTGGATACTCAGTAGTGCTTGAACCCGTGAAACTTGGAGGATTCATCCTCAAGAACTCTCGGATCCTCGAAGTATAAGTCACTTTCTGTCTAGCTCCTCTTTGTTGCCCAACTTGGTTTGTCACAATTTGGCTCAACATCCGGATAGCCTCACGGAACTCAACATTGGTAACCTCTCCTTGGGGTTGCACTTCAGGTTCATTGGGTACCCTTTTCTCCTCAACATTCCTCTTAGCAGGACGACCTCTGACAGCTCTTCGTGGAGGCATGATTATCCGAAAACACGTGCAAGCACGAATTAGGAGGAAACTTTTTAGAGATCAAACTCTAACGCACGAAATGAGTGTGAAAGATGTGAGAAATTTTCCTAACTGTCGCAGCCTCCTAATTATAGATGTGACGCACTTCTCACCAATAACTGGACTCTACAGACACGGCTTCATTGAGTCCCTAGTACTCTTGAACTATGTGCTTTGAAAACAAGTTTGTCACACCCCGAGCCTACACCTCGGACGTGGCTGGCACTCGAGACCCATTGTTGGCCCCAAGCGAACCCTTGGCCTATTTTACTTACTCAGTGGAACGCTCTAAGCATTGTTACAATGATCAAATGCACTTACTGAATGGTTTAATAAAATAACCTAGAATGTTTAAAAGTCAACATTCAACTTGGCCAAAATGGCAACTCAAGTCTTAACATATGAAATGATAATGTAAAAACAACTAAACTACTAACTGTGTGACTGTCTATGAAGCCTTAAAACAAAGAGGGATGTCGGGACAAGACCCCTGATCATCCTAACAATGAAATACTAAAAGTAAAGTAAAATGAGTCCCCCGGAAAGCAAGGAGGCTCAACAACTGACTTTGAGTGCTCAACTGGATCAACGAGGTGCTGGGTGATGATTCTAGTTACATGTGTCTGCATCATAAGAAGATGCAAGCCAACTGGCATCAATACTTTGAATGTACGAGTATGCAAGTTAGAATGCTAAATACAACATAGGCTTGAAAATAATCTGAAAGAAACACTTATCTGGCTTTACTCAATTCCTAAATAACTTAACTCATTATAAAGCAATAAACATATGCAATATATAGAAAGCTTGTAAAACAATGGAAAACAACTTAGTTCGTTAAAGAAAATGCAATAACAAACTCAACTTTCCTCATATAATAAAGTAATATAGTTTCTGTGGGAGTTTTTCTAACCGACAACCACTACTATGAGTCTAAGTGGTGATACAACGTCTTGCCCACACTGCCAGAACTGTCCTCTATTTTGCCGTCATATAGAACACTTAACCAAGTGGATCTACTAGTCTATATTAAAAGCATCTTAAGGAGTCATCTAAAAAGTATGATCCTTTACTACCCATGATGACTACATTGTTTATGGAGACTTGAGTTAATATGAACTCGCATCCCCATATCGGTGCTCAATACTATTCCCAAAATATACTTAGCTCTTATGTTTTTAAAACAAGCTTCTTTCTTTGGTTTGAGATAATTAGTCAAAATTTAGCTTAAAAGCTCTCTTGGAATCGATGTTCCCTTTCTTGTTCAAATGTGAAAACATTTTAAACTCTTGGGAATACTTAGTTCCCTTATGACTTTTGGAGAAATGAACTCAACTCTTTACTCTTTGCTTAATTTAAAACTTAAGTTTTGGAACAAAGTAAAAAAAACGTTTGTGAAAGACTATTGAAAAACTTTAATAACTTCTCTTGATTTGCTTCTGAACTTTTAAACTTGACTCTTAACTTTCCTTGAATTGAATTATGGATTCAAGGATCGTGATTAGTGATAGAAAAGATCTCATGATGTTTAGGAGTGTTTTTAGATAGCTAAACATGAGAAAAGATAAAAAAATCACTGTCTGAAGATGGGTCCGCGATGAAGAGATGTATTTAAATTTTGGTCGCGAAAATACTTTTTAAGGCAGAACGGTCCGTGACCGCTCTGCGACGCAAAATGATTTTTCCCAAATCTGGGGAGTAGGTCCGTGACGCGGAGCCAGTGCCCAGATTTTCCCGACTATTTTCCTTCTTCATTTTTTCAGCCCCAATTTGCCCAAACTCAGTTGTTTTTCCCAAATTCTTTTTAGATACAGATACCTAGTAAATGTACCTAAGAACCTAACTTCAACCAACTCAATAATTTATCGTAATGATCTCAGAAACTTCTTAATTTTAGCCCTACTCAAGAACAATATCAAATTCAAGAATAGATATCAAGAACATCAACTTTCAAACTCTTTTAGGACGAATTCACGCTAAAATAAACATGTTTGGCACGTTGGTGAACGAACCCAACGTTATGAAAGACTCACATACCTTGTAGGATTAAATCCTTGGCGAAATCCACACGAAAATCTCCAAGAAATTGACGAACTTTGAATTTTTCTTCTCTTTTCTCCTCTTTTCTCCAAGCCCTAGTGTGAACTTCAACTTTTCTAAACTGGTCTAGTTCTGATTAAACCCTAACTTAATTACCAAAACCGAAATAAATTAATAGAGTATGGAAAAAACCAAAACACCCTTTAAAAATCCGGATTGGACATTTTCTTATTTGAACAACCCAACTTCGAATGTGCATATCTCACTCATACGAACTCGAAATCGCGCAAACTCGAAGGCGTTGGAAAGATCTTTCCTACGATATCTGGAAACACACCTAACTCATCCTGAGCTAGGAGTTATGGTCGTTTGAAGTTGAGCAAAAACTCAACTTAACATACTTAACAAATTTCCAGATTTTTATATTCTTTCCAAAAATGGGTATTTCCAATTCCTAACTTCTTCCTAGTTATTTCAAATTGGCGAGATGTTACAATGTATGCAAATATAGAAATGTGTCAAATTCAAATATAGTTATCTTACACTTAATGAGCAATTCAATTAAATAACTTTTTTGCCCTTCATCTTTAAATACATGTAAAAAAATTAGAACGCATCAAATCCTTTTATATGACAAATCATGACGCCTTTTTTTCTCATATTTTTTTTTATTCTCCTATTTTTCTGTAACAAATTTTTCTAAAAAAATTCCACTCAATAGTTAGTTTTCTTAATTGATGAGGTTTTTTGATTTTAAGATTTCAATTGGAATGTTCTGCTCATATTTTTTTCTAGCACTAATTTTCTCACGTGTGCGTTGCATGTGAATATCAAACAATCTAGTACGTTACTTTATAAAATAATATTGATATTATTAAAATAAATAAAATTTTAAAAATAAATATAATATACATGAATGTTTGGTTGCTCTATCGTGAAACGGGCTCTTATTGTCAACATTGATATTCCTCTTGAAGGTGAAACGTTAAATTTGTCATATAAAAAAGTATTGGATAAATACAATTAAATGGTAGGGATTTCTTGACCCAATAATGTTTTTTTATTATCACTTCAAAATATAAATGTACAAGTAGATTTTTTGACGAATTATTGTAATGACTCGAAAGGTCATTTTTGAATTTTTTTGTATGCTTATCATTTAACCCTCCGAGTGGTTTGCCCCGAATCATTTTCAACCAATTTGTGAGGTTGATTTTGAAATTAGATTAAAAAGTCGTGATTTTTGAAAGTTTTGAGTCTTTGCATTGAGCGGAAGTCTTTAAGAGTGGTTTTTTGTATCAATCGGAGTTTAGAGTCTTGAAATGGAATTCCGTCAGTTTCATCAGCTCTTGAATGCGAAATTTAATCTAGTAGCGTGGTCGTTTTCTTATTCGGAGATGTTTCGTGAATTTGAGGTCATAAGTTGAAAGTTTAAGTGATTTTAGTCCTTGAGTTGACTTGGTCAACATCGAGAGTTCGAACGCTTGAATTAGTTTTTTGACGGTTCCATTGAATTTGGGGGGTGATTTTAGGCCTAGGAAAGGTTTTGGATGAATTTTCGGAGGTTTCGAGGAAACTTTGGTATTTTTTTAGCCTTAAGTTAATTTATTGCAATGGATTTCAGGTCAAGGAGACCTCAAATCTGTGTTTCAACAGTTTCATTGAGTCCGTAGCATCGAATTTAGTTGGGAAGCATATCTTATTTCTTTACTCGGGGTCTTTGAACGAATCTTGAGAGCCTATTCGATAATTTAGGCCTTGTGTGTTATTGTTGATGTCTGAGTTTCTGGTGCAGCATGTTTTGTTCTTTGCGATTGTGTGGCCTTCCCTCATGGTTGCGTAGAGATCATTGTATGGCTCATCGTGATCGTGTGGGGCTTTGTCTTGATTGCATATAGTTAGTTCCTAGTCATTGCGATCGCGTGAGGCTCAGTCACGATCGTGATGGTCAATTAATGAGTTGACTGCGATCGCGTGGCCTAGGGGGTCGCGATTGTGATGAGCATTTTGTGCCTAAAAATAGGTGTTTTTTAATTTAAAAAGTGGGGTTTCAACACATTCCTCTACTTCTTTAGTATTGAATGTTTAGTTGAGGCGATTTCAAAGTGCATTTTCAAATTTTTTCGGTTGGTAATGATTTCTAACTTCCTATATCTTTTACCCATTAATTATTTGATGACTTTGATGATTAAACATTGGTTTTTATTCCAAACTTTAAAGGTTTTTATAAAGGTTTACATTTTTTATAAGATGGTGGTTTAAGGCTGTTTCCACTCTAATTTTGAATTACTTTTCACCGACAACTTCCAATATTTTGGGTAATTCAATTTTGAATAAATTTTCAAATTTAACCCTCATTTTTGAAAATGAATTTTTGGGTCATTTTGACCCTATTTTTCAAAATGTTTGATCTGGGTGTTGTTAGTTTTGAATTATTATTGTGAATATTTAATTGTATAACTTGTTTTGATGTTGAGACCTAACGGAAGGGGAAAGCTCAAGTCCTAAATTGATTGTTTTTATTTCTTGAGGCAAGTGGACTTCTCAGCCCTTGTTAAATATATAGAATCTTGTATTTCCTTAATTTGTGTGTTGGGGAGTACTGAGACTTGGTGATGGCTTGACTTATTCATAGGGCAGGATGTTTGGTCGATTCAATTTGGCTTGTAAATTTCGGTTTGATTTTTTGGTTTTCGTTTTTGCAAAAATGTGAATCCAAACCAAATTGAAATAAATTTGATTTGGTTCGGTTATTACAATTTCGGTTCAATTTGATTTTTGGTTTAACCAATTTAATAAACAATAAACGTGACACATTTTCAATCACTCTGGTTTATTTTCTCCAACTCCTCTCAGGCGAACAAGTCACATCCAATTGTGGATATTTTGCAAATGTTTAGACAGTTCAAGAAAACTTCAAAAGTTGATGACTTTGAAAGAAAAATATTACAAATTGATAGTAGAAATTTACAAAAAAAGAAAAAAAAAGCCTCCCCATGAGAAGCCCATCTCACTGTATATAACTATATATATGGAGAATATAATTTCTAAGGCAATTCTACATTGTAACTTTGTAAAAGGTCATTTCGTATGTTAACAAATTTGGACTTTTAATTTGCAACTTCACCTGCCCTATGAAAACTAAGCAACTATGAAATAACAGGCTACTGAGTCGCGATGAGAGGTGAGAGTGGAGAGATTCGATGAGAGTTGAGAGTTGAGAGTTGAGAGTTGAGACTGTCAGACTATTGAGAGTCGATTAAAGGCGAGTGGACTACTCATCGCGACACTGTTTGCAACTACTGATTAAGGAATATGGACTTCAATTTTTGATTTAACTGAAAGTAATTTCTTAAAAACCAAAAACCGAACTAAGCAACCAAAATTTCATATATGAAAATCGAAACCGACCGAATAAACCAAAAAACTAAAACCAAAATTTTAAAAAATTTAGCTCAATCGGTTTTTTGGTTTGAACCGAAATATGCCCACCCCTACTTGTTCATATTGAATGATTCTACTGATGAAAAGGATAATAAAAAGGCAACTTGTTGATCTATTGAGGTGTGATGTGTTGTGGGTGACATGAAATGTTTGATCAACTTAATATCAATAATGTTTTACAATTTTGTTGTTGTGGATTGTGTGTTGATATGGAAGTTGGCATCTATTCATTATTATGTGAGAATGCCTATTTGCATTGGTTCAGGAACACTCTTATGAGATCTATTGTGATTATGCCTATGGGAAATGGTTTTGGCAATGCTGATGTGAAATGGTTTTGGCGATGCCGATGAAAAATGGTTTTAGACGAAATATGGACCTTGTGTATCCCCATAGATTCTGTCCTGAGTCTCAATGGATGTGTATCGTAGGATAAACATGCATCACTATACTTGACATTCTATTGCATTGCACATCATTACCATTTATGAAGTTTGTGCGTGCTTGTTATGAAACTTGTGGTTTATGAATATGAACTTTTTTGTTGGTGATCCGTATTCGTTGAAGTGTTGTTATATTTGTTATGCGCTATAAAGTATGAACTGCTAGGTTGAGTTGATTTTGTGCAGGTTGTAGTTGTGGAGGTTCATTTGGAGTGTTGGGAGTACATGTATTCTATATTGATTGACTTTGTGCTAGTAGTTCGCTTGTTGAGTACCATGTTGTTTGGTATTCACTCCCATGCTTCTACACTTATGTAGGTTACGAGCTCTCATAGTGATTACTCCTTCTTCCCTTCTTAGTCCGAGGCTTATTGTGGAGAGTTGTGAGGTAGCTGTTTGTCATATCTGCGGACGTGATCTTAATTTATATGCCTAAGTTGTCAATAATTTCCCATGAATTGATTGAGTTAATGAATAATCTTGAGTCTATTAGCTTGATTTTGTGTAACTTGCGATAATTGTGCACTAATACATGTGATTAGATGTTTCAGGAATTCTCAAGGAAAGTGGAGTCGAATTAAAGGAAAGAGATGCAAGGACGTGCGAAGAATAAACTAAGTATGGAAGCACCAAGGCTTGGGGCTCTGAGAGGCGTGGCGCGCCAAGGCCAAAACTTCAAAGGCCTTGGCTTGGCGCTCTGCTAGAGGCGACGCGCCACAAGCAAAAATTCGCAGGATGAGATAGGCGTACTGCCAGGCGCGGCGCGCCAACACTAGAACTTTAGAGAGTTGTGCTTGGCGTGATGCCAGGCGCGACGCCCCAGTAGAATTCTGATTTTTCCAGCTTGAGCAATATTAAAATGGATTCCTAGTTGAAGTAGACTCTGACTCAAATTTTCCCAACTCTTATAAATAGACCCATAGGGCTACATTGTTAGGGGTTCGACATTATTTTGGTGTACAAGAGCAAGATTCGTATTTTGTAATAGGTTTTGATCTTCTAACTCTTCTATTTTCCTAAAATTACATGAACAATTGTATTTTGTGGTTTTCTAATAGCATGAGTGACTAAACGCCCTAGATCTGGGGCCGAAGCTACGAATCGAATGTTGAATATTTAAGGTTTATGAATTAATTCTTGGCTGTCATTATAAGTTACTTTTATATTCTTGTTTTAGTATTTTTTGCTTGCGCACCATAAGATAAATCTATTGTCTAATCTTAAAATCGAGAGAGGAGGGATTAGATAGACCAGAGAATATAAAGAGCTTGATCGACCCATTAAGTTGAGGTGATTTGTGTTCTGGAGTGACGCCCGAACAAACAACTCGCTTGGTTACGAAACAGGATGAAATAAAAATGCTCGCTGTTTATCCCCGCTCAACGATGTAGTTAGACAGCTAATTAGAGTAGGCGACTAGATGTGTGTAACCCGACTCATACAATTAACCCTGTAAACTAGTAACTTGACAACTAAAATTAGTTCTAAGTCGATAATATGATACATGAGATTCATTGCATGCTGCAGCCCTGGAATTGTCTTTTACTTGCTTGAAACATCATCTTAAAATCGTTCACAATTAGTTACTTTTAGTTATTGCATAATTCGTAGCAGTAGTAAACAACCATCACCAACTCTTGAAAAGGTTACTTTTATTTTATTTGTGGAATTGATTGTTAGATATAAATCGATCATAAGTCTCTTGGGAACGATAACTCGTTTCTTTAAAGAATCTATATTACTTGCGCAATCACGTACACTTGCGTGTATACTGGGGAGCAACATGTTTTTGGCGCCGCTGTCGGGTACTTAGAAATTGATTTATATTTGATTTTCGTAGGTCTACAATTAGAATATTTAGGTGTTAATTACTTGATCTTAGCTTTTGATTGCAGGCACTTGACTTTCAAGTTTGGCTGAAAAAGGAGAACTTGTCGAACCAGACAACGAACCCGAAAAAGCTTTACGCCGATGCAGAAAAATGGCTAATCAAAGACATTATGGAGAATTGGGGTTAGGTCTTCATAGAAACAATGAGGAGAATAACCAAGACAACGTGAATAATCGAGAAAACTTAAATAACCAAAGGGTACCCCCTGTTGTACCTGCTAGACCAGTCCGTGATGTGGTAGTCCCACTCACAACCAATGTGGCGTCTAGCATTAGGAAACCTCCACCGAGGGGCATATTTGAACTAAAACAGGGCATGGTACAACTCTTCCATGCTAATGGCAATTCACCGGTATCCCCCACGAGGATCCCCAAATCTACCTTAGGAACTTTATAGAGATTAGTGATACATACATCCCTAATGGAGTCTCATCGGACTATGTAAGGCTGACATTGTTCCCATACTCATTGTTAGGAACCGCAAGGCATTGGTTAGATTTTGAGCCGCCAAACTCCATCACTATCTGGGATTATCTAGCAAAGAAGTTCTTGAGTCGATTCTTTACTTCCAAGAAAACCGCACGGTTGAGGAGTAATATTTTAAGCTTTAAGCAAAACTAGAGGGAGGATATGTACCAAACATGGGCTCATTTTAAACAAATGTTAAATGCCTGCCCCGCACTACATGCAAACTAATGAGGTACTTGCTCACACTTTCTTTGAGGGTTTAGATTATAATGCACGTGTACTTCTTAATAGTGCAGCAAGAGGACAAGCTCTAGAAAAAACCTGTGAATAGTTATTCGACTTAATCGATAGGCTCTCAGAAGGGAACCCAGGTTATGAAGGGGAAATGCCTAGAACCACAACCCAAAAGGCTGCGGGAATCTTAGATGTAGATCAAGATACCGCCCATAAACGCCAAACTGGATGCAATGCAACACAATATAGCCATTCACTTCAAACATATGTCCGTAAACCAAGAACCGATTAAAATGGTACAACAAACAGCTAATTGGTGTGGGGTATGTGGTAGTGGAGCTCATGAAACCGAGCAATGTGAGGCAAATCCGTATTCCGTAAACTGTGTGGGCAATGCGCAAAGGGGTGAAGGTCAGCAAAATTATGGGAATACTTACAACTCTAGTTGGAAGAACCATCTTAACTTCTCATGGGGTGGGAACCAGAACCAAAACCAAAACCAAGCGTAAGGGGATAACCAATACCGTTCTCAAAGGGCTGCAATACCAAAATCCTAACCAAAGCGCAAATCCTAATGCACCAAAAAGGTGGATGACCAATGAGGAGCTACTCCAAAAGCTAATGGCTGAAATAGGGAAAAAAATAATTTCTAGGATAGATAAGCAGGATGAATACATTAGAAACATCCAAATGTGTCAAATGAGTTTAGAGAAACAAGTTGCGCAAGTAGCTAATTCTCTGAACATGCGTCTGATGAGTCCACAGTTTGGACTCATTTAGGGCTTTATTTGGATATATTTAGTGTCCTCAAATGCTTATTTTGTGCCAATAACTGATGTAAAATCCTTGATTTCCAGGTATTTGGATTGTGGAACAAAGCATGGACACGAACGAGCAAAAAAGAAACAAAGCAGCTGAAAGAATGAAGAAAAGAAGGCATGTTGATCGCCTAATCCATTGGGCTAATTGCCGAGTGACTATTACCTCGCCTAAAGTTCTAGTGTGCCAATCCCTGAAGGAGAAAACCAAGTCGGCGCAAGAAAGAAGCAGTCGGCATGTCGTCGAATGGTTCCGCGATGCAGTGATTGCATCGCCCAAAGTTACAGAACTTGAAGATGCTGAAGCCAAAGCAATAAGGCGATCGAACTGACCGAATGGTGGATCGCCGAGTTGTTCGGCAATCCCGACATGCTGCGCCGAATGGTTCTCCGTAACATATTTTTGGCGACTATAAATACATTTTTGAATATTTAGTTTAGGAATCAGTTTTCATAATATAGAATATTTCAGTTTTAGAGTTGGAACTCTGAGTTTTGAGACAAACTTTTCCTTAACTTTGAATAATTGAAGTTTTCCATTTTTGAGAAATTGGAAGTGGGTCTTTGAGATTCTTCAACTTGGACCTTTGTAAAAATGAAATTAATCTTACCCAGTTGATGGAAACATAATTTGGTAACGATATCTATCTTTTTATGATGTCTAGCTAAAATCCCAATTCTTGGGGTGTGATTATGAGATTATGGACTGATTTAGCTTATGGGCATTGCTAATTGATAGTTTAAATGTTGTTTAGAAATGATCTCATTCAGTAAATGTGGTTTAATTGAAAGGGTTGTAGTTGAAAATGCATTTCTACCTTAGTGTTTTTAGCTTGCTCGAGAGAGAGGTTTTAAAACCAAGATTTCTGACTTATTGGTCTGTGGGTATTGGGTTGTCATGGGTTCAGCTCGGGAGAGTGAATCCTAAACCCTTTTTCATACATTCAGCTCGAGAGAGTGAATGGACTAAAGCGTAGGTTGTTCTTAATTGATGCTTATTGGTGTTCGAGAGAAACCAACTTGATTCGGGATAAATTATTTGAGAGAAAGGTTATCCCCACTAAAGTCTAGCTTATTCAGTGATTTACAACTATTTACTAACAATTGGAATTACTTATTTGTCTACCTTAGCCTATCATCCAATCACATCCTAAGAATCTGTCTCATTACTTGTTACTTCGTGTTATTTGTTGTTGTTGTAGCTGATAGTTAAAATCAAAATCCCCCTGTTATTTGACACTTGTGTCAACCCCTAATTTGAAATATGTTTTTATTCGTAAATATCTATTCCTATGATTGACTTGAAAATATTCGTACTTCGCTCTTGATTCTCAATCATGTACCACTTCCTGTTGGATTCGACCCCAACTCTTTAGTTGGGTTATATTACTAACTAACGATCATTAGCAGTTAGAATTGGATGAAGTGTCCTGATACGTGAAATCAAAATGGTGCCGCTGCCAGGGAGTGATGTTGGTTGAGAAATTTTAGTTAAGTTGAATTTTGTTCTTGTTAATTATAGTTGAACTTGCTTATTTTCAGTTTTGGTTTGCTTGTTTGTGTTTTGAAACAGGAAGTATGAGTGTGAACAGAAGCAATGGAATCCAAGTAGGCCACGATGATGACATCGAAAACCTCAACGATGTCAACGAGCCTAATGCTAATGACCCCTATCTTAAGGGTGGAATTGGTGCCATTCGCTTGCCTCCGGCCGATGGGAACGCGGTGTTCCATATCACAAGTACTATGTTGCAGCTCTTGCAACTGAAGGGGGTGTTTGGAGGTTTGGCTAATGAGGATCCCTCTGAGCATATTAGAAACTTCGTGGATGTTTGCGGACAGTTATCCTTCAAGAACATATCCCAAGAGTCGGTCTGGTTGAGGTTATTCCCGTTCTCTTTGATGGGAGAAGCATATAACTGGTTGGCTGAATTGCCACGTGAATCACTCACTTCGTGGGAGGAGCTGGTCACCGCATTTCAAGTGCGATTTTTCCCTCCTTCGAAGATGATGACTCTTCGGGACAACATTCAAAGCTTCAAGCGTCTGGAGGGCGATCTAATTTATGAAACTTGGCTACGATTCAAGAAGTTGGTGCTCCAATGCCCAACTCATGGCTTGCCTGACAACGTGTTGTTGTAGTATTTTAACTGAAGTCTTGATTCGGTAAACAAGGATGTTGCTAACCAACTTTCTCCTGGAGGTTTGATGCAACAACCTTATGTGATAGCAGCTTAGCTCTTGGATGGCATGCCTATAATTAATTGGGCTTGGTACACTTGCGAAGATTAGGTCTCCTCTCTCATGTTTAAATTGACCAAGGAGCAGATGGAGAAAGGCCAAGAAAGGGACCAGAACATGGCCATGATTATGATACAACTTGACATTTTGACCAAATATGTCATGGGAGCTGGTGCTCGAAGTGTCAATGTCGTGGGTGTCGGGTGTGTTAATCCTGATGAGGCCAAGTTTGAGGCTTTGTACAACGAAGAGGTGAATTTCCTAGCCAACCAAGGTTGTAGTTATCGTTCAACTACCCGAGGCAGGGTGGTAACCAAGGTTGGAACAAGGATGAAGGTTGGAAGGATCGTGATTGAAAGTGGAGGGATCGAAATCCAAATTGGAAGGATGGGGAGAAGGATAGGTATGTGCCTCCCCATGAGCGTCAGAAACCAAAGGATTCGGAAGGTGGTCGGTCGGAGGATATGCTTTCTCTTATCCTCAACAAAGTTAAGGGGTCGGACAAGATTTTGAAAGAAATGAAAGAAGATGTATCGACCCTCAGCCAGACGGTTACCTTCCATTCAGTATCAATCAAACAATTGGAAACCCAAATGGGTCATATCTCATCTCATTTAAACCCGAGACATCAATGGGGGTTGCCTAGTGATACTATGGCCAACCCCAAGAATAAGGTTTGAGTGAGGACTTGTGTCATGCCGCGATGTTAATTAAGGTGTTGTTTGAAAGGCTACCCAAGTTTTACTTGCTTTCTTTTTAAGTTTGAAATAATGGTATGTTGATGGCGCAGGTCAAAGTATGGAAGGTGTTTGAAAAGTGCAGGTTGGCAAGCCAAAAAGTCCAGTCAGTGACTCACCGAAGAGGTCGGTGAGCTCGACTTGGACCGCCATTGGACTCAAGATATTTTTAAATTGGAATCTGTAAAACTCGGAGAGCCCAGGAGCTTATTGGCGATTCGCCGACCATGTCGGCGATCTCGACTTAGTCCGCCATTTGGACCCCCACATTGAGGTCCTGTAAAACTCAGTGAGGTAAGTACCCACTCGGCATGTCGCCGAGTGGGTCGGCAAGCAAGACTAATGTCGCCGAATGGGCGAAAACTGTACAGTTTTTAAAGGCCAAAGGTTTAAACTTTCAAACTCTTTCACTTTTCCTCACTTTTGAACTTCCCAAACTCACACCTGCACAATATTTTCTATATTACCTACATTTTTATCATATTTTTGTGTTCGGAGTTGGATTACTTTGTCGCCTAGTATTTCAAAGTATTTATTCAGCATCTTAGGTCAATTTTTTGAACCCCGAATTCTTATATTATGACTTCGATTCATTTGCAAGTGATTTTATCTTAGTGAAGTGTGTTGTGCCTCTCTGATCGTAATTGTATATGTGTGTGCCTGCTTTAATTTGAATATCATGCCTGTAATGCTTATATTGTTGAATTCCTGAGTTTTTTGTGCTTTAAAATTGATTAAATTGGCAGGGTAGTGCTTGCATGTTGTTGGGTCTAGTCGGGTGAAGTCTAAGTAACCCACATTTGTGCCAAATGACGTATTTTGCCCAATAATGGAGCGGTTGACGTCATTTCTAAGGGTAAAAATCATCAAATGGCCAAATTTAGCCAAATCGGGAGAAGTCTAAGTATCCCTAGGGCATGGGTGTAATGGGTCTTGGTGTAATTTTACGGGTTCATGTTTTGATTTTGTTTTCAGGGGCTGCTGGGAAGTTGGGTTGAAAGTAGGCACGTTGAGTCGTTTGGCGAGTTGGGTCGAGCTCACCGAACCCCTCGGCGGTTCACTGAAGTTCCCCTTATCGCCTTTAATTTCATGATTTATCTTGAAAGAGGTTCTATAACTTTCAGCGATAAGCCTGAGTTCACTGAGTGCACTCGGCAGCTCGCCGAAAGTCTTCCTTCATCACCCTTTTCTGCGCCCCTAATCCATAAGATGCACTATAACTTTCAGTGGGCTAGTCCTTGCTCGCTGAATGTTGTCAGTGATTCACCGAAAGAGCCTTCCTATCGCCAACATGCCATTTGTCTGAGAACTTTTTGAGCCAATCCTTTTAACGAGCCCGATCTGGCTCACCAAAGAGATTTGGCGACTCGCCGATCGATTCGGCGAGTCTTTCTGTAACTCTTTTCTTCTGTGTTTTTTCTTGTATTACTTCTAACTTTTCCTGATGTTTTGCAAATATGGCAAGGACAAACATCGACATGCCAGCCCGTAAAAGAGCACGAGGTATGGTGATAAATAAAAGAGGAGTGAATCCTCCCAAAAAGGGAAGAACAGAGCCTCCAATAAGAGGTCAGAGCAAAGGCAAGAGGCCAACATCTGAAAGAGTGGTTGCTGACTCCCAGGTTGCTTTATCTGAGCTTGAGGATGACCAACCATTACAGTCTCGGAGGGCTGAGATCCGTGTTAGAACTCGCCCTGATTCAGCTAGAGTCCCTTCAGCTTCCACCCCAACAAATTCAGTGCCAGCTCCGGCACCTTTTGTAGCTCCTGTACCACCAGTGGTTCCTCCTCCACGGATACTTAACAGACTGAAAGCCTATGGGTTGCGAACGATTCTTGAGGAAAAACTGCTTTCGACAGAAGTCATAGAGGGCAGATACTCCGGGGTGAGGCATACCCTCCAATTCTACCATTTTGAGCAGCTCACCAGGCCTCGAGGCTCGTACATAACTACATGAGTCCAGGAGTTCTACTCTGCATATGGTGACCTGGTTCCTAAAAGCAAGAAGAAAGCCAGTGAGTTTAGACTGGTGGGGTCTATTATGGTACGGGGGACAGTAATGCACTGGAGTCGTGATCAGATC
>JAJOOH010003854.1:0-23526 GCA_029582605.1 Solanum gracilifrons | reverse complement strand
GTAGATATTTTAAGTTATTATTTATTGTAAATTATAGTACTTTTTATTAAAGTTTTTAATAACATATGTTACTTTTTATGTTTGAGAGTTAAACCAACATTTTTTTATATGTCTTTTAATCTTATATGTGTTTTGTCCTTTTCCATTTTGAAAAACCAATACTCTCTCCATTTTATTTTATATGTCATTTCTTTTTATAAATATATTGGTTATTCCCTCTTCTTATTGGAACACATGTTGACTTGTGGTGAATACTTATTCCCTCTTCTTATATAGTAATATATATATAAAAGATGAATTTAAAGCCGTTGAATTAAAATAGAGGGTTGAGATTAAAAGTTAAGAAGCACAATCCATGTGCTCGCCAACGTGGCACACACGGATTGACCGGTTTAAGGGGACTTGGATTGCCAGGTTTTATTCAAATTAAATTCATTTAAATTATGACCTCTTCTTTATTAACTAACTATAATTTATTAAATTAAAAATAATTATTTTGCAAAACTAGCTTATTTGATAAAATTAGTCACTCTTAAAATTAAATTAATATAAATTAGTAACTCATTAATTAATTAAGCTTTCTAATTTTAAATAATGTACGAAAAATATCTATTGCGACAAAAGAAATTATATTTGAACAAAAAAAAATAGACTCAATTCTTAAGAACAACACTTACTTAAAAATGAGAAAGTAAGTAGTAATATAATATATTTAATTTTATAAGAAATAACATTTATGAAATAAATTTATCAATTAAAAAAAAATCTTTTCGTATCCCTATAAAACTTTCATGACATATATATTTTATTATTATTAATATTATTATTTTAGTTACGTGTTGAGAGCCAAAATTGGGTGTCAACACTCATCCCCATATCGGTGCTCAATACTACTTCCAATAATATATATGATCATGCTCAAATGTATAAAACATACTCTTTCTCTGGTTTGAGATAATTACTCAAAGTATCCTCTTAAAAGAGGTAACTGCTCTGAAATACCCTGAACTCATAAACTCTTTTTAGAAATCAAAGTTTCTCTTTTCTCAATATAAAAATGTTACATTTGGAAATACTTAGTTCCCTTTTATTCTTTCTCAATCATGTATGAAACTCTTCTCAAAACTCATCTCTGTTTTTCGGAAAATTAGTTTTAGATCATTGGTTAAAAAGGGTTCTCAACAATAACTACATAAAAGCTCTTGAATTTTTCTCTTAAACTCACTTTAGTTTTGAATGTGCATTAAGACACATGATTAGGTTATGCAGAAATTTTCAAAGGTACATGGAGCCTATAGGAGCTACTACAGAGAAGGGGGATGTGGCCACAACTTAAAGGAACATGTCCAGATGAAACAAAGAAGGAATCGGCCCAGGCGACCCCTGGCGCACTGCTAGCGCGGGGCGCCAGGCCCCAAACTTCAAAAGCAGACTTAGGGCTGTCACGACCCAGGGGTACCCCCTAGATGTAACAAGGCACATAGAACCCCGAAAGGCTCCATGTAAGCCACTTAGCATATCACAACATAAGATAATAGAAAAGTGCGTAAATTTAAAATATTTTTTTAAAATACAATCGAAGTCTCATAAAATGAAGCAGAAGTCTATTACATTTGTCTCAAACCATCTAATACTTGAAAAGGGTTAGGGACACAATCCATACACTATCTAAACATAAAGAAAGACATAAAAGAACATAGTGGTCAAATCCTCGATGGTATGAGGACTCACTAAGTCTTTGCTTGCTTGCTTCTACTAAGAACCTATCCACGGGAATGGAACTCAATATCGCCGAACTCTACATTTAATAAGAATGTAGGAAAAAGGATGTGTTAGTCCAATTAATAATGTACTAAATATGATGGCTAGCACAAATCATCAACATAAGTATATAAGAGGCATTAGTCCACATAAGACATATACCATCACGGGCGGAGCTACAGTGGGCTTAGGGTGTCCAATTGGACATGCTTCATCGGAAAATTATATTGTATGTATAAGTAAAATGATCTTTTAAATGGTTAAATAACATATTTTGGACACCCTGAAAAGAATAGAGTCTTGGCGCATTGGTTTCAGTTACCCAGCGAAAGTTTAATGGCCAGCGTTCACCCGGGTTCAATTCCCCTTGGCTGCACTTTTTAACACCTAATTTATTAATATAATATTAAATTAGAGACCTACATTTGATTTTTTTTCTTTTCATTAAATTTTTTAATAAAATTTAAAAGTAATGATTTAATTTAAAGTTAATAAGTAACTCCTATTTTTTTATAAAGCTATTAAAAGTGAAAAAGGCTCCATATAGAATTTCTTTTTAAAAGAAAACTCGTTCGATACTACTATTTATTTTTCATGTCTCGTTGTTAGTCCTCAGAGATTCGTGAAATCTTTAAGCATAAAAGTGATTTCATTCTAACTGAATTTTCTCTTTTTTTTCTTTGTTCGTTCACTTCCTTTTATATAAACATGAACGTCAAAGCTAATTATTATGTAGTTTGAATTTAATTTTTTTGGTATATTTTTTAATTAAAATAAATTATCTTCAATGTAACGTAGTTTGATTTACAAAATTTTAGTACACTCATGCGTTAAATTAATTTTATTTACCTATGCGATTCTTGGACACCCATCATAAAATTTCTTGCGTCGCCACTGTATACCATAATCATAAGAGACAATAACATAAGTCATAAGTATAAGAGATATCATCATAGAACATAGGAAATAAGCATGGGAGATAACAACATAGTCACATGCATAATCAATGCATCTAATTTAACATAACATAAGAGAAATACTTCATAAGCCACCTCAAGGCAAGCTTGTGCAATGCATGCATAAGATCCCATAATCCCATAGTGAGGATGAGAGGGTATAAGGTGAACCAAAATCTTGAGATTTTTTGATATTTTCAGAATTTTATTCAATATGGGAATTTTGGGTCATATTTAGTAATTTTTTTTTCTTAAATTCATGCTCTTTAATTTTGTTCTTAGTATTTTAAGTAGCAAAAAAATAATTGAAAATATTTGTGATATCAGAAGAAGAAAAATTCTGCGGGGTGAAATTTTTTATTTTTGTATTATAATATAACACAGATTAGGTTTTATAAAACATAACAAATTATGCTTCTTAATTTATGTCGAATTTATGGCATTAGATGCATAGGTTCAAATTCAACCTAAAAAATATGTCCTACAAAGTATACTTAGATTTAGAGAGTTTACGTAGATTGAAGTATAAGTTTGCCTTATTCGGTTCATAACTCATAGGCTATGTTTTACAAGGCATAATTTAATTCCTAGTGAGCTTATGTTGATATTGGCATAAGTTTCATATGTTCATTTTAGAATTAACAAAGTCATACTTTATGAGATATAACTTATTCAACTGAATTTTTCTTAACTAGGTAAAAAAATATTCTAAACTTATGTTAGACAAGGCAAACATTTTTATAAACTTATGTCTTGTGAAATTATGTCATAATTAAAGATATTTTCACCCGTGAATTTTCATTGAATGAATAACAAGATAAAAATTAAAGATCATTTCAAAATAAAGGATATTCATGCAAAAACGTATATTTTCAACAAAAGAGCATAAATACCAATTTTTGGGACAATTATTTTATCAGCCGTAGATAGACTTAATTGTTTTTTCGAATACATCATTTTGGGACCACTTCAAACACATGATACTGAAGTTAAAAAAAATTGTCTGTGAAAGTTAGAAAATTGTGGACAATCTTTATTTGAAGTGTGTTCTTGTTTAAGCCAAACATCACACTTCTTATTGAAGTTGTTTTAGCAAGGTCAAAATTTGGATATTTTTATTGAAGTTGTGGTCTTGACATGGTCAAATTTCAACCATATATTGACCTGCCAAATAGCTTTAGATTTCTTTTTACTAAAATTATGATCTAATAAAGCCAAATTAGATACTTTTTGGGTCAATTTATATTGATAATGTACTATATTGCCTTAATTATGTTATAAAATAAAGATAATATATTAAAACTTGAATAGAAAAACTAGAGAAGAGATGGAATAATATAACAAGAACAAAGAAAAGAGAAACAACAATAGTAGAAGAAGAGAGATATAGGAAATAGGAAGTAGTAACTTATTCTTTTTGTGTGTATTTTTACATTATTATCAATGTCCTTTGATAAGCATTATGACTTGGAGTAGTCATAATGATACAGTAATAAGGTGAGATCATCCATGACATCTACCAAATAATCTACTCCCTCCGTTTCACAAAGAATGACCTAGTTTGACTTGGAACAGAGTTTAAGAAAATAAAGAAGACTTTTGAATCTTGTGGTCCTAAATTTAAGTTATGTCAAATATACAAAATTACCCTTTAATCTTGTGGCCTTAAACATGCCACGTGGAAAGCTGAAATTAAAATGTTACCAAAAAAAGAAAGAGGTCATTCTTTTTGAAACAGACTAAAAAGGAATGAAGATCATTCTTTTTGAAACGAAGGGAGTAGTTGCAACACTCTCCCTTGGATGTCTATGTATACAAAAAAAAAATGCATAGTCATTCATAATACACATTATTTGTTGCATCATTACAAGCTTCTTGAAAAAACCTACTTGTAAGCTGATTGTAGAAACCTACTTGTAGAGATATATGTAAGCTGCTTATAAAAACCTTTTTGTGTAAGCTTCTTATAGGAATCTCCTTGTGAAGTTGTTTGTAAGTTACTTAGGAATTTGTTTGTAAGTTGCATATGGTACCTGCTTGCGGAGCTGTGTAATTGACATTCATAATATGATGTATTAATTACTAATCATTGGATTTCATCCATAGATAATGTGCCTCGTTAAAACTTTGCTAGGAAAAACTCTATGGACAAAAGTTCTAGTGAAAAAAGGAGAGTACATGTATCTAGGTGATTGATAATGCTTCTTTGAAATAAAAAATATTAAAATTGCCTCTTCCTCTTTTTTCAAAAGCTATCAATTTATTATAGGTACTTCCAATTATGTCAACAAAGAATTATATATATATATACGCATTGAAAGTTGCCTCATTTAAAACCTTACCAGAAAAATCTAGTAGGAAAAAATCTCGGCTAAGGGTAAAAGAGTGCGACGCTGTGATGATTTGAGCCTACACCCTAGACGTGACTGACACTCGAGAATCATTGTTGATCCTCAAACTAACCCTCATCCCAACTGACTACAAGCGGAAGACTAACTCAAGCATATATAAGCATCAAACTGAAAGAAACATTTAAAAACAGTTTACTGAATCTTAAAACTTTTCTGAATAAGCTAATTAGGAAACATAAGTTTAAATAAAACATCTGAAAACTGAATGACTCTCTAAAATTGTCTATCTATGAAGCCTCTACTATATATAGACGATTGACGGGACAAAACCCGGTACTACTCAAAACAATTGATTAGAAAATAAATGTGAAGTCTATCGGATGAAATGAGGCTCACCTAAGCTATCTAAAGTGCAAAGTGATCTTAACGAAATGTCTGTTGATGATCATAAGAACCTGTATCTGCATCATTAAAAGATGGAGGTCGAATGACATCAGTACATTGAATGTACGAGTATGTAATATGACTGAATAAACAAATAACAAAACTGAATGATTGAAGAAAGAAATTAACTCAACTGAATCAATACATGAACATGAAGTGGAGACCATTTAAGCTTTACAATAAATTAATATGAAAATAATATACTTTACTTTGTGGGGAATTTCTCTAATCGACAACCATTACTATGAGTCCAGGAATGATACAATATTTCGCCCACGTGGAAATGGTCATCATATACCTTGTCGGGGTATAGGATGATATTGTGACTATGGATCCATCTAATATGTCATCTTAGAGGCAGTGAGGAGTCGCATGAAGAATCATTGTTATCTTATTCTACGTTGGCTACCTAGTTTTATGGGACTTCTGAACTATAAAAGACTCTAACCAATTCAGTGCTCGATACTACTCCCAAAATAATCAATTATAACTTTATGCTCAATTCACCCTTTATAAAGAAATGGACTATTACTTTACTTTACTTTTCACTTTGCTCAATCACCCGTCACAAAGAAAGGGACTATTACTTTACTGAAGTACTTTTCAAAAACATCAAACATGCTTACTTATGAAACCATTTGATTTTTTCTCAAAGGACTCTTTTCAAAACTTGCATTTAAAACACATGCTCATGGAATTATCGTTCAAGTCCAAGATCGACATATAAAAACTGAAAACTCTTATACTTTTTTGAAACTCTTCTTTACTTTCTAAAAAAATAGTTTAAAACCATTGTTTATTATGATCTGATCATTGATGACTCGAAAGTCATACTGCATAAACATTAACGACATATCTAGATGTCATATATAGTGCTTACACATTGATGGCATACTCGACTGTTATACTAATCAGGAATTATAGTTCTCTTCTCAGTATAACAAAATGATATGTTTGGGACTACTTAGTTCCCTTATACTCTTTCTCAAACTTCTCTTTACTTTCTCAAAAAATCAGCTTAAACAATAATATTTTGTTTAAAATATTCTCAATAAGAATTCAATGAATACTCAAGAATAGGGTTCGTGTTGAAATATAAACATGAACGACTCAACTCAATAAAACTCTTGAACTTTTTCTTAAACTCACTTTAGTTTTGAACGTGCATTAATACTTGTGAATTGTGATTAAGATATTCCAGAATTTTCAAAGGTAAATGGAGCCTATAGGAGCTAATAATAAGAAGGGAAACATAGGCACAACTTAAAGGAATATGCACCTGATGAAACAAAGAAATGAATTAGCCCAGCAAACCCTGGCCCACTGCTGGCGCAGGGCACAAGGCCCCAAAGTACTAGGGCTGGGTTTGGGCGTACTGCTGGCGTTCCGCCCTAGCCCTTCCCTGCGACTTCAATGAAGATTTTTGATAAAATTCAAGCTTCAAACTAGTTTAAAATTGGGAAATTTCTCCTAAACTCTTCTTGTTTCTCAACCCAAAACCAATACATGAAAACTTTTATATGATTCCTTTTTAAACATAACTTTACCAATCCATAGGGTTCATGTGATTCTATGCATGAATGACATTACAAGATTCTAAAGAGAACAAGGAAATCAAACTTCAGTTGTTAAAAGAACGAAATTCAATACCAAGAATCATGGATGGATCCTTCAGATGTAACAATTTCTTAACTAAATTTAGATGTAGGGTGTGAGGACGAACAAGTCTAACACTGTGAGAAGCCTTACATACCTGGAATGTTCTTAGCGAAAATCAATAATTCTTGAGGGACGCTTGTAAACCTAGTTTTTGTCTTCTTGAAATCTCGCTCGAATTTCTCTAAGTGTTTAGAGATGTGAAAATGTGATCTAAAACTGATTAGACCCTTATTTAGGTGAAGAAAAACGTGCTAGGCCTAGTAGGAAAAGAAAAAGACCAAAATACCCTTCTAGAAACGAATGAGATGCCTTAGATAGAAAAGCTTAACTTAAACGGGCTTAACTTTTTACTCTGAGCTCAAAATTAAGCACATTTGGCTGCGTTGGAAAGAGGACCCAAAGACCTTTAATTTGATAGTCAACAGGTCACCCAATTTTCTATGTGCTAAGAGATATGATTGTTTGAAGTTGACCCAACTAAAATCTCATATTGAAACTCAATCGATAAGAAAGCTTTCAACTCAACTTTGTGCTAGGGGATTCTAGTGACCTTAATTCATATCAAAAATCATTTCCACACTACAAAACTTTATCTTAACATCTAATAACAATCAAGAATCACTATGTGCAATCTTATTCACCAATGAAGAATATTTTGAGCCTTAGCTTATAAATTTTTGGGTTTGATCATCTCCCACTTCTACTCTGGGAGTTCTATATTCTGAGCCATACCACTGGGCTTTAGATGCTCTACTTTAACTTGTTGGCAATTCGGACACTTAGCAACAAACTCTGCATTGCCCTTCTTCATACTACTCCACCAATAAACTTCTCTCAAGTCTCGATACATTTTTGTGGAACCCGGATGGATAAAATATCTAGAGCTATTACCTTCTTCCATGATCCTCTCTTGGAGTTCATCCACCCTTGGTACACACAACATACCTTGATACCACAATACTCTATCTCCCCCTTGTTCAAAAGCCATTAGTTTTCTCTTATAAACATTTGCCTTCAATTCAAGAAAAATAGGATCTTGGTCTTGCTTCTCTTTAACTTCAGACACTAATGATGATTCAACCCCATTCATCACCACTACTTCTCCTTCTGTGGAATCCATTAGTCGAACTCCTAAGCGTGCAAGTCTGTGCACATCTTTTGCTAACTTTCTCTTATCTTCCTCAAAATGGGTAGTACTCCTATAGACAACCTTTTCAAGGCACCGGCAACAACATTAGCCTTACCTGGGTGATAAACAATACTCATGTCACAATCCTTGAGTAATTATAACAACCTCCTTTGTCTGAGATTAAGCTCATTTTGAGTAAACACATACTGAAGACTCTTGTGGTCGGTGAACACATCCAGATGAACACCATAAAGATAATGGCACCATATTTTCAAAGCAAATACTACGGCAACCAATTCTAGATTATGGGTTGGGTAATTCTTCTCATGAACTTTCAACTGTCGGGAGGCATAAGTTATAACCTTGCCATTCTGCATTAGCACACAACCCAAACCAACTTTAGACGCATCACAATATACAACAAAGCTTTGCGTACCTTCTGGTAAGGTCAATCTGGGGCCGTAGTCAACCTCTTTTCCAATTCTTGAAAACTTTTCTCACAAGCTTCAGACCATTGAAACTTCACTATTTTCTGAGTTAACTTGGTCAAAGGGGATGAAATAGACGAGAACCCCTCTATGAACCTTCTATAATATCCAGCCAACCCCAAGAAACTCCTAATATCAGTTGGAGATGTGGGTCTAGGCCAATTCTGCACTGCCTCTATTTTCTGGGTATCAACTTTAATTCCCTCTCCTGACGCAATGTGGCCTAAGAATGCCATAGATTCAAGACAAAACTCACACTTAGAGAACTTGGCATATAACTCTCTATCCTTTAAAGTTTGGAGAACTATTCTGAGGTGACCAACACGATCTTCTTTAGTCCTTGAATAGATTAGTATGTCATCAATGAATACGATAACAAACATATCTAAATAAGGTTTGAATACTCTATTCATAAGGTCCAAGAATGTTCCAGGCGCATTGGTCAAACTAAAGGACATAACTAGGAACTCATAATGACTATAACGGGTCCTGAATGCTGTCTTTGGAATATCACATTCCCTTACCCTCAACTGATGATAGCCTGATCTGAGGTCTATCTTAGAGAAATAGGTAGCACCATGAAGCTGATCGAAAAGATCATTAATTCTCGGAAGAGGATACTTATTCTTGATGCTAACCTTGTTCAACTGGCGGTAATCTATACACATCTTAAGGGATCCATCTTTCTTTCTAACAAATAAGACCGGAGCGCCCCAAGGTAAGACACTTGGTCGAATGAAACCTTTATCTAGGAGGTCTTTCAATTGATCCTTCAACTCTTTTAACTCTGCTGGTGCCATTCTGTATGTCAGAATAAATATAGGACGAGTATCTCGAAGAGTGTCTATACCGAAGTCTATTTGTCTCTTAGGAAGGACTCCGAGAAGATCACCAGGAAAGACTTCTGGAAACTCTTTTATTACTGAAACTGACTGAATATGAGGTATCTCAACACCAGAGTCATTAACTCGGACTAAGTGTTATACACACCCCTTGGAAACTAACTTTCTCGCCTTAAGGTACGAAATGAAACGACCCTTAGGCACTGTTGAACTGCTACTCCACTCTATAACTAGCTCATTAGGAATTTGAAACCTAATAACTCGAGTTCTACAATGAATAGAGGCATAACATGCATCAAGCCAGTCCATACCTAGAATGACATAAAAAACTACCATGTCTAACTCGACTAAATCAACCATGGTGTTCTTGTGATTGATGTAAATGACAAAATCATGATATACTCGCTCAACTAGAATAAACTCCCCAACAGGTGTAGAAACACAAAAGGGGTCACAAAGTTTTTCAGGGAGGGCATCAAAATTCATTGCAACATCAGGAGTCACAAAAGATAAACTTGCTCATGGGTTTAGCAAATCATAAACATCAAGAGTAAAGACTTTGATCATACCAGTGACAACATCTGGAGAATTCTCTTCCTCTTGACGACAAGTGATCGCATAAAGGCAGTTTGCTCTTCCGCTAGTACCGAAAGTAGCTCCTTTAGGTACAACTCTGTCTAGTGGAGCAACTGATAAAGATTGGGCTCTATTGCCTTGATTCCCATTACCTTGCCGGTTCTTGGGGCACTCTTTCATGAAGTGACCCTCTTGTCCACACTTGAAGCAACATGTGAGGCCATTACGACACTTACCTGCGTGGTTCCTACCACACTTAGCACATATAGGAGCCCATGTACCTCTTTGTTTCACACTACCCTGAGACTGTGCAGGTCTAGCTCTGAAGTTCTGCGAATTTTGACCATTATACTTACCTTTGTTTATGGGTGTAAGTTCACTAGTAGATGATGGAGCAGGTCCCTTTTGCTTTTGCTGAAAGGACGAACGGTTCACATTACTCCTTTACTGCCCGGACTCACTCCCTATCTTAGCTTTCTTGTTTCTAAATTCCTCTTTATCCCTCAGCTTCTCTTCCTCAACCTGCTGCACATAAGCCATCAACCTTGCTATATCCATGTCACATATTAGCATCACAACCTTACATTTCTTACTCGACAGACGAGATAGCCCAGCAACAAACAAACTCATCCTACTCCTCATATCCGCAATCATCTCCGGAGCATATCGGGAAAGTTGGGTAAACTTCAAACCATACTCATGAGCACTTAGAGAATCCTGCTTAAGGGTAGTGGATTCCTGTACCTTGGCTTCTCTCAGTTCACGGGGGGAAGAAATGCCCCAAGAAAGCCTCCTCAAACATAGCCCAAGTCAGAATTGGTGCACCCTCAGCTCTACCCTTCTTCCATTGGTCAAACCAAGTTCTAGCAACATTCTTCAGCTAATATGCATCTAGTTCAACTCGCTCATCATCGGCAACGTGCATAACTTCAAATGCCCTTTGTAGCTCCTCAATAAAGTTCTATGGATCCTCAGTAGTGCTTAAACTAGTGAAACTTGGAGGATTCATCCTCAAGAACTCTCGGATCCTCAAAGTATCAGCCACTTCCTGTCTAGCTCCTATTTGTTGCCTAACCTGGTTAGTCATAGCTTGGCTCAACATTAGAATCGCTTCCCTGAACTCAACATTCGTGACTTCTCCTTGGGGTTGCACTTCAGGTTCATTAGGTACCCCTAGCTCCTTAACGTTCCTCCTAGTAGGACGACCTCAGAAAGATCTTCGTGGAGGCATGATCTGAAAGATACGTGCAAGCACGAGTTAGAAGAAACTTTTTAGAGATCAAACTCTAATGCATGAAATGAGTGTGAAAGAACTGAGAAAATTCCCTAAGTGTCGCAGCCTCCTAATTATAGATGTGGTGCGCTTCACACCGATAACTAGGACTCTAAAAACACGGCTTTATAGACTCCCTACAACTCTTGAACTCTGAGCTCTCATACCAAGTTTGTCACTCCCCGAGCCAACACCCCGGACGTGGCTGGGAGTCGAGAACCATTGCTGGCCCCAACCGAACCCTTGGCCTGGCTTACTTACTCAGCAGAAGACTTAAAAGAATTAATACAAGGATTCAATGCATCTCTACTCAACTGTTTAATAAAATAACTTAGAACATTTAAAGGTCAAACATTCAACTTGGCCAAAGTGGCAACCTAAGTCTTAACATAAGAAATAACAAGGTAAAGACAACTGAACTACTAGCAGTCTATGAAGCCTCTAAAACAAAGAGGGATGTCGCGATAAGACCTCCAATAATCCTAATAACTAAAGTACTAAAATAATGTAAATGGAGCCCTCTGGAAAGCAAAGAGGCTCACCAACTGACTCTGAGTGCTCAACTGGATCAACGAGACATTGGATGTTGATCCTGGTTACCTGTAACTGCATCATAAAATGATGCAAGCCAAATGGTATCAGCACATTGAATGTACGAGTATGCGAGGGGAATACTAAACAAGACATAAGCTTGAAAGGAATCTGAAAATAACACTTACCTTGACTTTACTCAACTCATGAATAACTCAACTCAAATGCAAAGTAAAAAACAATAATGGTGCAGTTGTACAAAGCATTTAAAATAGGAGGTAGCAACTCAATTTGTTAAAGAAATGCAATAACAACTCAGTTTACATGTAAAGTAATATAATACTGTGGGAGTTTCTCTAACGGACAACCACTACTACGAGCCTAAGTGATGATACAACGTCTTACCCACGCTCCCAGAACTGTCCTATACTTTGCCGTCATATAGAACACATTAACTAAGTGGATCCACTAGTCTATGCTAAAAAGCACTAAGGAATCATCTACAAAGTATGGTCCTTTCTACCCATGATGGCTACATGGTTTATGGAGACTTGAGTTATTATGAACTCGCATCCCTATATTAGTGCTCAATACTACTCCCAAACACAAAATATACTCAGCTCATATGTTTTTAAAACAAAACTCTTTCCTTGGTTTGAGATAATTACTCAAAAGTTAGCTTAAAAGCTCTCTTGGAAATCGGTGTTTCTTTTCTTGCTTAAATGTGAAAACATTTTAAATCTTAGGAATACTTAGTTCCCATATAATCTTTAAAGAAATGAACTTTACTCTTACTCTTTACTCAACTCAAAGTTTAAGTCTTAAAACAAAGTTAAAACATTTGTAAAGGACTTTCGGAAAACTCTATGAACTTCTCTTAACATAACTCTTAACCTTTTGACCTGAATCTTAACTTTCCTTGAATTGAAGTATGGATTCAAGGCTTATGATCTCATGTTAATGATGATTTCATGATGTTTAGACGTACCTTAGAGTATAGAAATCAACTAGAAAACATAGGTACGTTGATAAGGAGCTAGTACGGAAAGAATGGGGAAGAATAGGAAGAACTGGCGTCCCTGGCGCTCTGAGAGGCGCAGGGCGCCAGAGATCAAACTTCAGAACTGAAGTTGTGGTGCTCTGACTGTCGCGTCGCCCCAGAACCCAAACTTCAGACACCGAAGTGGGGTGTTTGGCTAGCGCGACACCCCAGACCTCTGCCCAGAAATCTCCAATTTTTCTCTTTCGTTTTTCAACTCTAAACCCTCTAATTTCACTTGGTTCTTTACCCAAACACTTAGAATCAACTATATCATCAATATATGTAAGATTCTACACAAAAACACACCTCAAATCATGAATCAAACTCAATAAACTTCAACATAAAAAACCCACAAGATTTCAAACGAATTATCATCAAGAACTTGTAATATTTGTTTTCAAAACTACACAACCTTGCTGAATTGAATCATAATTGGAGTGTGGGTGAACTAACCCAACGTTATGTGATATCACACACCTCGTAGGATTGAATCCTTGGCGAAATCCACAAACAAAATTGCACGATCTTGACGAATCTTGCCTTTTCTTCTCCTTTCTCCTCTTTTCTATTTTATCCAAGCCCTAGCGTGAATTTCCAATTATTTCAAATGATATAATTCTGATTAAACTCCAATTAAACTCTTAAAAACGAAATAAAATAATTGGGTAAGTAAAAGACCAAACTACCCTTCCAAAATCCGGATTAAACTCTCCTTATTTGAACAACCCAACTTCGAATGGGAATATCTCACTCATACAAATGTGGAATCATGCAAACTTGGTGTCTTTGGAAAGATAATTCCAAGATCTTTCCTATGGTATCTGGAAGCACACCTAACTCATCCTGAGATAGGAGTTATGGTCGTTTGAATTTGACCAAAAAAACTCAAACTTAACCAATTTTCCATATTTTTCAAGCTTTCCTAAAATGACTCTTTCCAATTCTAACTCTTTCTAGTTCTTTCAAATTGCGAGATGTTACACTATAGGTTGAATTATATCTTACCTTAAGGCCAGAAAGACGATCTCTAGAGGGTGGTGTAGCACATGTTGAGGAAAAGGGAAGGAATTAACAAAAGATGTTTATTGGCTTGCTCACTTAGGAGTTAGTCTTACGGAAACATCAGAGGGTGGTGTGATAGTCCAGAATAGATCAGTACCTTCATTGGTAGTGGAAGTAAAGGAAAAGTAGGACATTGATCCTATATTGTTCCAGTTGGAAGGTGTAGTTCATCAGCAGAAAGTAGAGGTTTTTCCCAAGGGGGAGATGGTCGCTTATGTGTTCCTAAGGTGGATGAGTAGGTGAAGCAACCTTGATTGGGTCAGATTCGGTTTATGAGGCTATAGGAAAAAGTTCAGCTCGTCAGAAATAGACTTAAGACAGAAGTCCTATGCATATGTAAGCAGAGGAACTTAAAGCTCAAGATAGATGATTGGATTTTCCTGAAAATATCACATATAAAGGGAGTGATGAGATTTGACAAGCTTGGAGAAGTCAGTCTTTAGAAAGGGCAACTTGGGAAGCAAAGGCAGCCATGAAGGCCACGTATCCTCATCTCTTTCCTTCCAATTCCGTTTCATCTTGAGATAATAGCTCCTCTCCAGTCTCTCAGTTTACTCGTGCGTAAATTCAGTCTTAGTACTTTGTTCCTCCAGTTTTTCTTGCATTTTCAGCATATTTGCATGTTCTTGGAACTTAGTTCAGTTCGATATCAATTTCTAATACTTAGTGGTAGGGATTGCAGCTCCTTCCCCCCATACCCAACAAATTTAGACTTCATTCGAGGACGAATGTTCCCAAGGGTGAGATAATGTACCACCTCGGATCTCAAAATGAAGAAAATCCTAGTTTTCACAAAATCTTATGCCAGTACCAACAGAACCACCCATGGACCATAGGTAGGACCACGGACCGTAGGTGGGGTTCCGTCGTTAAGGCCCAAATCTTTATAGTCTCTTATCCCACCCACGGTCGACCAGTACGGTCCGTTGTTGGACCTATAGACCGTAGGTGAGGGTCAACAACCAGTTAGAGGGAAATTGTTGTTGGGTCAACTTCAAACGGTCATAACTCTTAGCCCGAAAGGAAGTAGGTGGCCCATGACCCATCAAATTAAATATAATTGAATTCTCTTTCCAACGCAATCGAGTTTGCTAAAATTTCATCTTTGAGTAAAAATTTATGCTCGTTTTAGTGAAGCCCTGTCAGGCAGATCATGAACGATGAACCCAAACGACGGTTGGTAGTCCAAACGATGGACCGTCGTTCCCTCCGTGGATGGGATTCGTCAGAATTAAGTCAGGGTCATTTTGGTCCTTTACCTTATGCGTTCGGCACTTAAACTACGTCATTTAATGCCTAAACTATGTCGTTTTACTCCGTTTAAGCCTAATAACTTAGTCAGACATACCCAGAACATTTATTCTCTAAATATCACCAAGCCTAGAACAAAAAAGAAGAGAAAAGAGGCGACCCAACCCTTCAAAGAACGCAATAGGTTTTCTTCAGTTTCAGCCCCAAAATCAAAACATTTCTCCATGAGATTCATCACCAGGTATGTGGGATTTCACTAGTGGGTTCCTTTCATGCACTAGGTCCCTATAATTCAGTCAAATTCTTGATTCCCTTTGTCTTGTTTAGACCTAGGGTTTCTAGAACTTTAGAAAATTGTTGCGACTTAGTTGTTATAGTGTCCTTAATCTGATTATCATGTTTTCATAACATTGTTGCTTAGTTCCTTGCATGAAACTCAGAACCCTAGTTGTGTAAATTCTTTTACCTCAAGAATTACACTTGCTAGGTCAGTTTAAACAGAGATACATGCTCTAGTTAAGAATGTTTCATTGTCAGTGTTTAAATGTTGCATTCTCAGATTTGCATGTCAAAACATTGAGCTATCTAGTATTTCAGTTTTGTTGTGTCATACACATTCCAATTGGGAGTAGGCTTAGACTGAGTTGGACTAGGGTTCAACGAACCCTCATAATCCCAGAACTACGTGCCCCCATAGGTTAAGTCCCCTCTGTGGGCCTCAGTTTTAGTGATCACGCCATTCATGCCTTTATACCCCTGACAAGGTATGTTGGGTCCTCTAAATAGAGGGTATACATCGAACAATCATGCCTTCATACCCCTAGCAAGGTATAGTGTGTCCTCTCGATGGGGCGTATACATCAGACTCTATGTTCAGCTCACGTGGTTTTATGTAAGTCAATAGTAGCTCCCACAGTCAGACTCTAGTGCATTTGGCCAGGATTTCAGTTATACTTGAGTATTCAGTTTTAACATGTTATGTACTTGGTCATTGCATTCAGTTCAGTTCTTTTTATTATATATCAATACTTCCATTATGTTCAGATTATATATTTTTTTTTCAGTATGTTTTGTTTAGCTTATATGTTTTGTTCAGCTTTTATCCTATCTTGCATGTTCCGTACCTTCCAAGTACTGATACATACTCTGCGCTACATTTTTTCATGATATAGGTTTAGGTCCTCAGCATTTACATCACGCGTAGATCGATCTCGATCCACATTCAGCAGCTTCAGTGGTGAGTCCTCATACTTCGAGGATGATAAACATATTTTCAGATTTAGAATTTCATTTCAGTTTTAGTTTTGCTAGGGTTAGATGGGACATGTCCCAACAACTCTAGTCAGATAGAGGTTTTTTCAAACATAGTTTTAGATTCAGCTTTAGCATTTGAGTGATTGTTCAGTATCACTAAACTCTTAGAATTTTATATATATTCCGACCAGTTTTGGGTATTCCCCATCATTCAGTTATCTCATGAAATAGCTTTCGCATTAGTTCATCTTTTCATAGATATGTCTAGTTTGCTTATGATATGCCAGCTCAGGGTTAGCTTGGGGTCACTCGTGATCCCAGGTCCTGTGTTTACGTCAAGGGGGTAGCCTCAGGGCGTGACAAAAGCTCCCATAAATGAGCCAGCAAGGGAGCCCGCAGCGAGAGAACGTGGCTGAGGTAGGGGTAGAGATAGAGGAAATGGCAGAGGTCGAGGAAGGGTAGCACCCGCCAGGGATGAAGCCCAAGATGAAAATGTATCAAGAGAAGAGTCCCCTTCCGCACCCTAGGACGAGGTAGAAGATATTATGGAGATTGAGGTGGAAGATTATGTTGAACTAGAGGAGGATGCACAGGCTGGGACTGCAGGACTTCCCCCTTTGGATCAAACTATAGCTCAGCAGATTTTGACTTTTCTAAGTGGGTTGGTCGGCTCTGGGACCATTTCCACGGTGCAAGCTGCTCAACCTTCTATCGACTCGCCTCATTCGTACTTGCTTGACCAAGGAAATAATGAATGAGAAAGAGATTAAACAATGGAGATTTAGCGTTGATAATTCACTATCTATTAGTATTAGGATTATTGCATTAAGAACTTGTGTGAACACATATTCCCTAGTTTCATCTCATATTGACATTACTAACTGCGAATTCTGTTACTTGTTAACTTGTAACTACAAATCAATCAATAATTATTTTATGTTACAAACCGCTTTTTTATGAAAATAATCTGACTAAAAGTATAATCAATAGTAAATTGGCCCGAGTCTAGACTATATTTCTCGTGGGATCGACCCTAACCTCAGTTAGGTTCTTTATTTGACAACGACCGCTTATACTTATTTAGGGAGGTGTAATTTGGGTGTATCATCTTACATAATCATATACATAAAATAACATTCTTAAAATGATCCATATAGACCTTAAAACATATCATGCAATTTGCATAATTGAGGAGTTTCTATAACTGACATACACCATGTGAACTCATGATGTCCAACAGCTACCCCAATTGGGAAGGCTGCCCTATACCTTGCCAGAGTATAAGACCATATCATATCTATGTGGATCTACTTAGGGCCAGAAGGTCAACAAACAAAGAGGTGAAACATAATCCTACGTTGGTGCATAGTTATGGGACTTGAGTTTTCTAAACCAACATCCTCTCAATACTAAATAGTCCTCCGAAAATAACATATATTCATATAATGCTTATATGTATGAAAACTACTTATCATCTTGAATCATATATGAGGCTAAGCTCAAAAGTCATATCTTAAAATAACTTGTATTTAGGTGGTAATTCATATCATGCTTGCTTTCATGCTTGAAATCCATGAGGATTTGAATTACCATAATAAATCATGCTAAATTGGTACCATAAGGTTTCAAAATCAAAGGAAAACAATAAAAACAAAAGTTTATGAAGAAAGATCATAATTTCATAAAAAGCCCTAGCTTTGCTTCTAACAATCTTGTGAAATTCTTGAGAATCAAACTACTTTAGGCATGAGTGCGAAGGAATACTCTCATTGAAGCCTTACATATCTTAACTTAAAAGTTTGAGGAAGAATTGGATTGAAATCTCTAAATTTTTTATAGGTTTTTTTCTTCGAAGTGTTGGGAAGGAAAAAGGAGGAGAAAAGTTTATCGTAACCTATCAAATCTAAACGAACAAGGGTTTTGGTAGAGGTTAATGGATGTTGGTTGGAGTTTTGGGATAAGGAAAGGATGAAAACACCCCTCGTAAAATGTGAAAATAAAAGAGAAAATTAAAAGAATTTTAGGGAGCATACGCGGCCACGCAACTGAAACCTTGATCGCGCGGAACTTCGCACACACCTAGCAATAACACTGCCTTTGCCGCGCGGTTGCGCAGTGGACGTCCACTTCACGCGGCGGATCACGCAGAATACATAGTGCTCAGTAAAATGGGCATAATTTTTAGCACAAAACTTGGATTGACGAACAGTCAAAGACATTAGATTATAGGCTTCACGATCTTTCATTTTATTGGTATTAGGCCACAAAAACTCATCATATACTAGAAGTCCCTTATAACGTTAGTTCACATCTAATATACTTCCCACACTTAAGAATTGATCTCAACACATACACATACAATTATAAATCATTGAGTTGGAGCCTATATACATATGGAGGATAGTTCGAATCTTTATTAGAACTTGTGGGGAGTTATAGGGTACCATGCCGATATACTAATGATTAGATAGGATGTCACACCTATACACTAACATTTTTGTGTGAGTTAGGTTCCATGAGAGAACTAAGCTTACTTCTTCATGACATGATAGTTACATGTTGGTATTGTGTGTGGACCAAATTTATCACAATGTATATATTTTACATATTAGTCCTGGGGGATCAGGTTGGTGTGTTTAAATGTTGGGGTGGATCTTGTGTAGACCCGGATGACATACTAAATACCGTAATGGTAAGTTAGGGATCCTTGGAGGTGTGGGCTATTTTGTACTTATAGGTATAAATATATTTTTGTTTTGCTAAACTGTGTTGCATGTTCATATCTCATATAATTTGAGCGTCGATAGGTAAGACGTTGGCATGATAGCTTGAGGGGAATAATAAATTGACTGTCAGAGTTAGTGATGGTCTTGTATTGGTGGAAATCTCTATGTGATAGAAGATTTAGGCTATGATTTGATATGAGGATGGAAGGGCTTAGATGGTAGAGTCGGCAATGGAAGGAGGTGGGTGACTTGAGGTGAAGTGTGTGGGTCCTAATGGCATTTTTAAGTTCTTGTTCTTGATTATGTGCATGATATTATGTGATGGATTCGGGTCGGCCGATGATACCTAACAATACGTGTTGTTAGTACTGATACTACTCTTGTTATGCCATTTGGCGTAGTCTGGTTGCAAGATTCAGTAATATTTCTGAGGTGAAGAAAAAGATAATCTCCGACAACTTCTACTTCTCTTTCCTTATGGTGGGACTTGTATCTTATTTCATAATACATTGTACCGTGTTAGTAGCTCTTGTACCTGTTTAAACTAGTTCCTTGAGAGGATTTTTTCGTTAATTATAAAAAAAAGATTCTTACATTCGAGTTTCATGTTTATTCTATAGTATTAAAGAGATCTTTTGTGTTTATTCATTTTTGCATTGGCTGTTTTAAATTGGGTTGTAAGAGTTCTCCTATTTAGGTGTTATTGTAGGTGCCCGAACGACCCAGTGGGTTGGGTTGTGACATATATTGGCTCAATCATTCATCCTCTTAATTACTTTCACTTTCACTCATCAATATAGTTATCTCCCATAGAATAAAATGATTTTTCTAGCTCTACGTAATCTAATAATTCTGTAGTTATAAATTACAATGAGAAATGGATGAAAGTCTAAATTTTGAGGGTGCATGAATATAAGTTTTTTTAAACAAATATTCACCAATACAATAGTTTAATATTTCAAGACTAAGCTACGGTTCAAATATACATTTTTATATACAAGAGGTGAAGACTCGTCCATTGTGATCTAGACTTGCTAACTTGTAGACCCGTAAGAAATTCAACTCACAAATACGTATCAAGTCATATAAAGAGTGGTAAAATATTAAATGAAATTTTAGGGTTAATAATATGTACTTTATACTATTTGCCTAGGGTTAAAAATGTAAGTAGATAATTCTTAACGGATTAACGGTTTATCTAATAAAGAATTGAAGTAATTCACTCTCATATCGAAAAACCATTAAATATAAAATTTTAAGCCATACTAAGTTCACGATTAGCTTATCAATTATAATTCTATTTTAAATACCCCTATCTTTTATCATGTATACCGATTGTCGTGTAATTACAGTATCTTCTTTTTGGAAAGAAGAATAAACCATATAGAAGAGATATTTTAAGAAATATAATAAATAGTAATATTAAAGAAATATCTTTTTGTGAAGATTTAAGTAGAGAAAACAAGGAAAATTATTTATGGTCAAACGTCTACTTAATTGAAGATATATTTTTAAGAAATATAATAATAAATAATAATTAGGATATATTTATTTTTGAAGATTTAAATAGAGAAAATAAGGAAATTCTTTAAAATCTTCACCCATTTTTCTTCTATTATTTTCCTCCATTTTTGCAGTCATTCTCTGTGTTTTTGCTCAGTAGTTAAGTGGAATATCGAAGATAACCGTAAGTTTCGTTTCTTTACTTTTTTATTTACTATTATTTCTGCTCAATAGACCGAGTGAAGGAATAGTTGCCTTTTATTTTCCTACTATTTGAATGAATTATTGCATAAAAAGTTCGATTTTGATGGATACTTGTTCATTGATGTCTGTGTATTTTTCTGTTTTTTGTTTGTTGGTTACCTATTGGCTTGATTTTTGAGTTAGGTAGATAATTTTACTTTAAGATAAAAGGAAGGTGTTTGATCCTTTGGTCTCAAATGCTAATTTTTGAGAACATGTCAGTAAAATCTACAAGTAGAGTTTGGGGAGGGTAGATTGTACATATGATCCGGTACGTATGTAGAAACATATTTACCATACAAGGGGTTCAACATGTGTATAGTGACTGATTTTTACACATGAAAAAAATCATCCATGGTGGAGTGACTTAATTGATAAAACCTGATAGCATTCCAACATTACCACCTAATTCCTTGAAGGAACTTAGTAGTTTAATGTTTGGTAATAGCCTAATGAAAGGAGAAAGTTTGATAGTTTATGGTGCATATTGGTTCATTAGAAGTTTGATGTTTATCATGAGAAATGAATAATAGAAATTGCTTAATATCATTGTAGAATTTGAATGTACCAAAAGACAAGTTTCATGACAAATTTATAATTTAGGTGTTCCAAAACACAATATCCAATTAGAAGTTTGATGCTTAAAATCTTGGTAAAATTTGGATGTACCAAAATACAAATATCATGCCAAATTTATAATACTAAAAAGGATCATAAACTACTTTAGGTTACTTGAATGACCTATGTTCTAGTTTAAATAGACATTTATTTCTTCTTCAGATTATTTACTTGAGACGAACTAATGCTAGGTGAGACATGATGCCCTTTATTAAATTTATCGAGTCGTGTGAACAGTGTATTAGAAAAGGAAATAGACCAAATGCTTATACATCTAAATATTGATGGTAAACATACAAAATTTTAAGGACAAAACTAAAGACCACCCAAAAATAGGAGCAATCTGAGCAAAGACATCAAACATTCTATCCAAAAGTAAATTCATATTAAAATCCATTGATATCTATGTTAATATGGTAAATCAATTTCTTCACTTTAACTACTCTATGTTCCGAGTATGATGGATTTGATTGTATAATTTATTTTTTATATTAATTAAATCGTCCTATCTTTTTCGTCTTATTTTATGTGAAAGTATTTGACAATATGCAAGAGTTTAATAAATTAAAAACTCACGTGCAAGAGTTTGACTAAGCTTACTTATAAGAACATTTAACTTTATTTACTCGTTTGGCAAACATCCAAAGTACTTATAAGCCAGTGTCAATCTGGGATTGTGATTGGTAGAAAAATTGCTCTTTGTATCTTCAAGCAATTCAATTCTGATATGAAGAGTGCCAACTCTGTTATGATTTTGGTTAAGTATTAGATTTTTCTTTTGATTCACAGGTATGTTCTAAAGAGTTATTTGCACGTGTGTTAGATAAATTGAAGTGAGAAATGGAGTGTGTTGTTCAGAGAATTATTGAGACTCAAGTAAGTTCCTAGAGCAATTAAAAAACCTACCCCTATCTCTCTATTTTTCTTCTTTAATAATTAGTAAGGTATGCTACTTGTAAAAACTGGCTTTGCTATATTATGGCATTTACTGAAACAATTTTTGGCAACTAATTATTGAAAAGATACTGATAGTGCTAATTTGTCACACCCTGAGCCTACACCCTGGGCGGGACTGGCACTCGGAGACCATTGCTGCCCCAAGCGAACACTTGGCCTGGCTTACTTAACTCAGCGGAAGACTTAACTCAATGAAGCAGTCTCAAATAATAACTTAAAGAATAATGAGTTGGCCAAAATAACACTTAAGTCTTAAACAACATCTGATCGATAAAGAAAGACATATGAACTAATAACTATCTGACCGTCTATGAAACCTCTAAAATACTGAGATGGATGTTGGGACAAACCCCACAACATCCTAATAAATGAAAAACTGAAAGCGAATAAAAGATGCCTCCGAAAAGCAAAGAGGCTCACCACTGACTTTGAGCTGCTCAACTGGATCAACGAGGCGCTAGATGTTAATCTTGGTTACGTGCGTCTGCATCATAATAAGATGCAGGCCAACTGGCATTAGTACATTAAATGTACGAGTATGCGAGTTGGAATGCTAAACCACACATAGTCTAGAAAGAATCTGAAAGAAACTGAATAACTTACCTCGCTCACTCAACTCAACCTGACTGACTCATTTCAATATAAAGCAATTTAAAGTAAGTGCAATATAAAGAAAAGTTGTTTAAAACATGCTATAAACTCTGTGTGTATGCAAAGATACACTAAATCTGAGATGTACGTAGAAATACAAATGAGCTGATGTATATAGAAATACAATAATTGTTGTGGGAGTTTCTCTAACCGACAACCATCACATAAGAGCTATAGTGATGATACAACGATCAACCTCACGCTGCCAG
>JAJOOH010003853.1:0-18940 GCA_029582605.1 Solanum gracilifrons | reverse complement strand
TGGGGCTAGGGGTAATACAATTGAGTAGCACATAAATTGTGAACAAGATTGCATATATTTAGGGTTTTGTTTTATATTTAAGCTAAATAAAAAGGAAGTTTTATTTTTGAGCTAAATAAGATGGAAAGTTTATTTTTAAGCTAAATAAGATGGAAGTTTTATTTTTAAGTTAGGAATAAGGCACAAGTACTCCCTAGACTATGACAGAAGTTTCAGAGATACTATCTAAACTAAAGTCTTATTACCCTTGAACTCATTTTTTTGTAAATTTTATACACCTTTAGGGTTACGTGGCACACTTTGTGATCCATGCAGTTGAGACACGTGAGAGATATTTGGATGTCATGTAAGCCAAAAAGGTGTACAAAATTACAAAAAAATGAGTTCAGGGGTAATAGGATCTTAGATTAGTTAAAGTGTCTCTGAGATTTTGGTCATAGTCTAGGGGGTACTTGTACCTTATCCCTTTAAGTTAAATAAGATGAAAGTTTAATTTTAAAAACACACGACACAATCATGGAAATGCACATAAAAAATATTTAAGCTAAATAAGATGAAAATTTTATTTTTAAGAATGATCAACTAAAGCTTGCAAAGAATATGTCAAAAAAAAAAAGAACTAAATAAAGTGGATGGTATTTTTGTAAACAAACAACTTATTCTTAAAAATTATGCAATGAATGTAAGTTTGAATATGACAAACCAAACAAACAATAAAACTAATTCCAGCATAACTTATCCCAGTAACGAATCCCAGCATAACTTGTATTCAAACAAAACAACCCCTTATAGTAAGTATTTGGTTGGTGGTGATATCTCTTAATAACAAAATTGTCACTCCCTTTGTTTATTTTTATTTGTCTATTATTTCAAAAATGTATTTATTCTTACTTGTAATTTTTAATATATATATATTTTGCCCTTTTAACATTAATTACTTACTAGGTTATGACGAGAGGTATCACTCATTAACACTTGTTGAGTTTCAAAGTTGTCGAAGTAGTGCTGAAATTTTAAATTATAAACAACTCTATCCGGCTTGGATTTTCTTTCTGGAGTAGCATATCTCCAAATGTATAATTCGAATTAGTATAATCTACATATATAGCCATGTTTCTCCGAGTATATAAAATGTTTTTTCGCGATATGAAGAGCCAATGGTTCTATCTTGATAAAAGCATAGATTATAATCTTCCATCATAAGTCATGCTTTGTTATTGTTCAATGATAAGAAATTTATATCTAGTTCATGAGTTGGGGGTTCATAGACCCCATAAAAGTCGAAAGGGATATTTGCATTATTTACTAGAGAAAATTTTACATGTATATATAAATTATCACCCGATTTCCATGTCCTATTAGATTTAAATGTAAGGTAACTATTGTTCCGCTGTAATATATAATATTTTTCGATATAATAAGCCTATATCCCCTATATTGGGTCAAGTTTGTGCAATCTTAAAATATATTTTCCGATATAATAAGTCTATATTGACTTTAGTTCGTGCACTCTTGAAGTATAAGTTGAGACAGTTTCTTGTCCACCACAGTTGTAATATTTTATTTTTATTTTTAATCTTGTTATTTTGAAATTTATATAGTAAATGATATTTTTAAAAGTTATATTCTAAATGTTATTTCTAATTCAGTATTATTTTACAAGAACTTGACTTTTTTTTGTTAATAAGTCATCGCCTCGGACTGTGGTTCTCTTGGTGTGGTAGGTTAGGCTTGACCCCCTACTATGTCGATTAATCCAAAAAATTATAATTGTTGGGGGACATGTGAAAGTAAAGAGGGGGTGAATTTAAAAATCCTTCAGTCGACTCACCTGCAAGTTAGTAACACAGATATATGGAAATAACAAATGCAGTAAGTAAATAACACAGAAAAATTTATACTGGTTCGGAACACCAATGTGGTGCCTACTTCCAGTCCCCTTGGGTTTCAAGGGTTTCCTTAAGAGCTTGAATGGAACTTGGATGGTACAAAGTATTTCAACTGTAAATCCTGTCTGATGTGCAAATCAGAACTTCTACTTTAACACAGCCTCAACTCGTATAACCTATCATCAGTTTCTTCTCTCTTTTCTTTTTCAGTTGTATGCTCACAAGAATACAATGATTTTATGAAAGACAATAGAAGAAGACAATACAACTTCAAGTGAAGTGCGTACTTCACACCTAGGTCTGAGGGAGGTATATATAGGTACAAACTAGTGCTCTTTGTAAGGAAAACCCAAGGGTGTTCATTCCCAATCAGGGATTTTGAGGGATCCCTTAATTGAGGCTATTTGCTGATCCATGTCCATATTATATATGTGCACTGTAAATCACTTTTCTTCCTTCTTGGCTTGATTTTATTCTTTGCTGGATAGTTGATCTCGAATATTTGGCATGATTTGAATTTCTTTCTTCTTTTGGTAGGTTGAGTTTATTCTTGGCTTGATTGCTGATCTTTTGATCTCATCACATCAATCTTGGCTTGATTGCTGATGTATTGATCTCATCCTGCTGGTTGATTTTGGGCAATCTAGTATGGATCTTGTATCCCTTCGGCAGATTTTCGCCTTCCTTTCTTTGTGTAATTGACTCGTCTCTTTTGAATTCATTTTCCTGCAACAAGTCGTATGTTGGTTAGGTGTTTCATTATTAAAATTTCTTGATCATGTAGAGTTAACAATCTCTCCATTTTTGATAATGACAACTAATTCACAATTTGCATAAGCTTAAAGAAGTAATGAGATTTCCCTGACGTATTGATCGTTGTGAGTGACTACCCCTGACTTTAAGATTTATAGCTTCCCATGACTTGATCGCTTCTTGTTAGTACCATTCTCCCCTTGGGATAATCAAAAAGAGCAAAAACACACAAAAAAATAAAACAGGCAGTAGCACAAAAGAGATAAGCAGAGTAGGAAGGCAGAGAGCCTTCAATATACAGTCCGAACAAAAGATAGGGACAAACCCTTTTTAAAGAATTGTTCAAGAGTCATAAAATAAGGGAGCAGAAATCTAATGATTGTTACCCCAGAAGTACTTTAGGGTGTTAATGACCTTCCCACTGAAGGAATTGTATGAGCGTTCCAAATTCTTGGAGAGACTAGAGTAAGAGTTCTGAACAGAGATGGAAAGATCGTTGTTGGAAGAGTTGACTCCGCTCTTGAGAGAGTCGACTTGCTTGATTAGCTTGTTGACAGTGGAGATTTCTTCATGTTTTATCCTTGTCATTGCAATTCGTAGCTTACCTACATCTGTGCTAGTATCCTTCTGAAGTTAGAATATCTTCTCAACAACATCATGTAGAGTTTCCAGTCCATGTTCCACAACAAGGATTCGAGTTTTGAGTTAGTCAGAGTCCGAAAGCAGAAGAGCAGCTGACTCTGCAGAGATTTTAGTCGGCTTACCTGTATCAACCCTTGCTTTTATGGAGTCCTTTTTAACCCATTTGTTTCCAACCTCCACATACCCCATGCTGGAAAAAGTATAAGAATCATAAGTAGCATTGATCTCAATAGGTTTGAACATAGAGAAATCCATTAGTCGGACCACTAGGATTATCGAGATGAGCAATCTGTAAGGTAAACTGGCTGAGGGATTTGACTCCTCAGCACTTTCCAGGATGTACTCCTTAAACCACGATGCCCAGTAAAGACGATATTTCTTGAGCAAACAGTAAAGTACAAACACATCCCGATTTGAGATACTGCTCAGAGATGTTTTCCTCGGTAAGAAAGTAGTAGCAACAATATGTGCTAAAATACGATGGTCAAAAAAGAGAAATAAGGGGCCAAAATCAGACAAATCAGCACCAGATTCAGCCACGGCTACTTTAGCACCTTCTAGAGACACCTCAAAATCATCAGGCCAAGTGTCATTCATGTACGGAATCACACCGAAAAACTTAGTACCAACAACATCTTCAAACAGTAATTCATTATCAATAATACGACTACCCATGACAAGGGTTTCCAACCCGCCACTGTCGTTAGACACATGGAGATTTGCATAAAATAAACGAGAAGTTTCTTCAAATAACTTAAGACCATAGAGGCTACACAATAGAGATAATTTTTGAACTTTAAGAAATGAGCTTACCGGACAGTGAGAATCTCTTAACTGACTGAGGTTGATCACCCTGCCAAGAACAATTGGACAAGCCTTAAAATCATCATACTTGTTCTTTTGTTCCACACCCCAAAAGTGATGCATGTCCTTGGGAGAGAGAGTCCCAGAAATACTAGGTCGGGATTTTTTCTGACTCTTCTTTTTCGTTGCAGGAGCCTTACGCTTGGCGGCCGGAGAAGGAGAACCTAGAGAGTCATTCGACGAATTGAATGATAGAGAGAGAACATCTGGAGAACTCGGGAAAAAAAGATTGACGCTTTCGAGAGAAGCCATTGATCGAGTTTTAGGCATGTTTAGAATGAGGAGAGAGGGGAAGGAAAATGAACAATATAAGTAGAGAAGAGAAAATAAGGGTTTTTGGAGAAGGGGAGAAGATAGAAGGAAAAAAGTTGAAAAGATGGAAAAGAAAAATCTTACGGGGAAGCAGAAAGGGCGGAGAGTAATAATTAACACTAGAAACAACGAAATAAAATAATTAGCACAGGAAACAAGAAAATAAAGCAACACAAAAACAAAACAAAACAAAACAGACATATTATAAAGCAAATACGATAATACCCAAACAATTACGAAGGAAACATAATATTTCTTCAAGTAGGGGTTTTGTAAAAATATCGGCTAACTGATTTTCAGAACCAACAAATTCTAATGAAAAATCACCATTTTCAACATGATCTCGAATAAAATGATGCTTAATGTCAATATGCTTAGCCCTGGAATGATGCACAATATATTTAGAAAGGCTAATAACACTGGTATTATCGCAAAAATAGGAACAACTTCATAAGATAAATCATAATCAAGTAATTGATGCATTATCCATAATAACTGGGTACCACATCTTCCCACAGCTAGATATTCTGATTGTGTAGTAGACAGGGCGATTGAGGTCTGTTCTTTGCTATGCCAAAAAATTAAGGATTGACCCAAAATTTGGCATGTTCCACTTGTACTTTTTCGATCATTTTTATCACCTGGAAAATCAGAATCTGAATAGCTAATTAAATCAAAATGATATGAGTGAGGGCACCATATCCCTAATTCAGTATTTCCAATCAGATAGTGAATGATTCGATTTACTATAGTGAGATGTGATTATTTTGGAGCAGCTTGAAATCGTGCACATTTGCATACACTGAACATGATGTCTGGTCGGCTGGCAGTGAGATAAAGTAGTGATCTAACCATTCTTCGATACATTTTTTCATCCACATCTTTGCCCGGTGCGTCTATTTCGATACACGTGGAAGGATTCATGGGAGTTCCAAAGGCTTTTCCCTTTTCAAGTCCAATTTTTTTAATAAGCTCTTCGGTGTACTTGGTTTGACTGATAAATGTTTCATTAATTGACTGCTTGATTTGTAATCTAAGGAAGAATGTGAGTTCTCCCATTAGGCTCATTTCAAATTCACCTTTCATAAGATTTGCAAAATTCTCACACAAAGAAGGGTAGAGATTCCAAAGATAATATAATCCACATAAATTTGAACTATAAGAATATATAAATCAGATTTTTGAATGAAAAGAGTTGTGTCTATTTTCACCATTTGGAAATTATTTTGAAGTAAAAAGGTACTCAGTCTCTCATACCAGGCTGTTGGAGCCGGTTTGAGCCCATAAAGCACTTGGGAAAGTTTATAAACAAAATCGGGGCAAGAAGGATTTTCAAACTCGGGGGGTTGTTTGACAAATACTTCTTCTTTTATGAAGCCGTTTAAAATATATATTTTTTACATCCATTTGAAAAGGTTTAAAGCGATTAAATGATGCATATGCAAGTAAAGTGTGAATGGATTCTAACCTTGCTACAGGAGCGAAAGTTTCATCGAAATCAATGCCTTCATGTTGGGAGTAACCTTGAGCAACCAATCTTGCTTTGTTACTAATGATTTTTCCATTTTCATCCAACTTGTTATGAAACACCCATTTGATTTCGATTATCGAGCAATTCTTTGGTCTTTCGATAAAAGTCCATACTTGATTTCTTTCAAATTAATCAAGTTCTTCTTTCATTGCCTGTATCCATGACTCATCTTCCATAGCATCATTTATTCGTTTGGGTTCCATTTGAGATACTAGAGCCATAGAAGCTTATTTTCTGAAGGAAGACCTTGTCTGGATTTTGTCATCAGATTTCTCGAGGATAAAATTTTCAGGGTAGCTGGCATTATGTCTCCATTCTCTAGAAATGTTGGCTTTGTCGGCTAGGATAGTCGACTCCACCTCTGCAATAGTTGACTCGTCAGTGTTAGGTTCAAGAGTAACTTTTGAGATTTCTTTAGTTGGTTTGAGAGAAGTAATTTAATCGTCACCAACTTCAATTTCCTGGACTCTTGGATTAGTGTTATCAAATACTATATGAACAAACTCTTCGACACTTAAAGTTCTTTTATTAACAACTTGAAAAGCTCTGCTAAGGGGTGCGTACCCCAACAAAATACCTTCATCACTTCTTGGATTGAACTTACCAAGATTGTTCTTCCCATTATTATGAATGAAGCATTTACAGCCAAAAGGATGAAAGTGGCTAATGCTTGGTTTCTTTTCTCTCCGGAGTTCATATGGAGTCTTCTTTAGTATGGGCCTGATAAGACACCTGTTAAGAATATGACAAGCAGTACTTACAGCTTCTGCCCAAAAATGATTAGGAAGATTTCGATCTAGCAGCATAGTTCTGGCAGTATCCTGTAATGACCAATTTTTCCTTTCTACCACTCCGTTTTATTGAGGTGATCTGGGTGAAGAGAAGTTTTGAGTGAACCCATTTTGAGCACAGAAATCTTCAAAGGCTTTATTTTCAAATTCACCACCATGATCACTGTGAATGGCTGTGATGAAATAACCTGCTTCTCTTTGAACTTTTCCACAAAACACTTCAAAATTAACAAAGGCCTCATTTTTGTGAGAGAGAGATTACCCATGTAAACCTTGAGAAATCATCAACAATTACGAAAGCATATCTTTTACCTCTAATGCTAGCAATTCGAGTTGGACCAAAAAGGTCCATATGAAAAAGCTGAAGGGGTTTAGACGTACTTACGATATCTTTTCCCTTAAAGGATGAACGAATTTGCTTACCCAATTAACATGCATCACATATGTGATTTTTCTCGAAATTTAATTTTGGTAAGCCAATGACTATTTCAAGTTTAGATAGTTTTTCAAGAGCATGCATGCTTGCGTATCCAAGTTTTTGATGCCATAGACAAGGATCACTTGTAACTGCAGTAAGAGAAGTAAGAGAAGGGAAATCAACATTATTTAAAACATATATATTGTTTACTCGATCTCTGATGAGAGTGAGCTTTTTCTCAGGATGTTTGATGATGCAGCTTGATGTGTTGAATGTGACTTGAAATCCGGCATCACATAGATGACTAATGTTGAGAAGGTTGTTTTTGAGTCCTTCGATCACATGAAGAACTGAGAGTAATGGTTCCTACTCATGTTACTTCTCCTTTAGCATTATCCCCAAATCTTACAATGCCTCCATCAATCCTTTTTATAGTTTTGAAGTTTTATTTCTTTTCGCACATGTGTCTGGAGCATCCACTGTCAAATACCCACATTCTCTTTTTGTAGGTTTTCTTAGACTGCTCCTGCAAACTAAAAAGATTAGTTTCTTTTAGGTACCCAAGTATTTTTGGGTCCTTGATGATTAGTAACTTTTGATCTCCAAATACACTTTTTAGAAGAATATTTTCTATTGTTAAAAAATTTGTGACCGAGATCACCACAAGTATAGCAAGTAATTCTAACAAAGTTTTTAGGAGAGTGAGAGTTAGGTGTAGATCTATTTGATCTGCTGGAACTATGATATGGAGATCTTCTCATGTTGAAAGTAGTTATGTTAGATCTGACAGAATTATGACCGTGAGATTTCCTGATATTGTTCAGCTGCATTTTTACTTCCTCCAGTTCTTCTGTTAGTAAGTCAACTTCAATCTGACTTGCTTCTAGAAGAATTTGTCAGTTGTTCTTTTCTTGAGCAATCTTATTGTACTCGTCAATAACTTTCTGTAATTCATCAGCAATCATGTCCAAAGAATTTTGTAAGACATTATAATTAGGACAATTGAAAGGTCTTACCTCATTAGTTTCGCCAAGTACCATGAAGTATATGTTGGCAGTTTCATCATGATCATCGTCGGTTATTTCTCTTTGATCCTAGGCTCCGAGACTTTTTGGATCTTTATTTCATCGATTGTTTCTCCTTCTCCATTCTGGGCAATTTTGTTTGATATATCTTGGTTTTCCATAGTAGTAGCAACGATCATCCTTTATTTTGAATTTATTTATTTTTAATTCATGTTGGGGTCTCTATTTTCTTTCTCTAAGCATTTGCTGAGGGTCATTCCTTCGTCTTGATAATCATTAACTTCTTCTCTGACTTCAGATGTCTCGATTGGAAAGGCCACAATTTACTGGTGAGACCTGCTCTGATACGAATTGCAAGTAAAGAGAGGGTGAATTTAAAAACTCTTCAGTCGACTTTCTGAATTGGTCAGTCGACTCACCTGCAAGTTAGTAACACAAATATACGAAAATAAAAAATACAGCTAGTAAATAACACAGAGAGATTTATACTGGTTCGAAACACCGATGTGGTACCTACTTCCAGTCCCCTTGGGTTTCCTTAAGAGCTTGAATGAAACTTAGATGGTACAAAGTACTTCAACCGTAAATCATGTATGATGTGCAAATCAAAACTTCTACTTTGACACAGCCTCAACTCATATAACCTACACTCAGTTTCTTCTCTCTTTTCCTTTTCAGTTGTATGCTCACAAGAATACAATGATTTTATGAAAAACAATAAAAGAAGACAGTACAACTTCAACTGAAGTGTGTACTTCACACCTAGGTCTGAGAGAGGTATATATAGGTATATATAGGTATAGACTAGTGCTCTTTTTAAGGAAAACCCAAGGGTGTTCATTCCCAATCGGGGATGTTGAGGGATCCCTTGATTGAGGCAATTTGCTGATCCATGTCCATATTAGATATGTGCATGGTAAATCATTTTTATTCCTTCTTGTCTTGATTTTATTCTTGGTTGGATAGTTGATCTCGAATCTTTGGCTTGATTTGAGTTTCTTTCTTCTTTTGGTAGCTTGAGTTTATTCTTGGGTTGATTGCTGCTCTCTTGATCTCATCACATCAATCTTGGCTTGATTGTTGAAAAAGTTACATTTTTCATATATTTTCCTCATGAAAGGTACTTGCCACCTATCTAGTTGAACTATACTTATGACTTCTTGATGAGTTTTGCTTAGTAGGAGTGGGGTATGAGACTTCACTTTTACATTGCACAAGTAGACTTTGAAAGGGGTTATGGGATGGTTTTTTATGCTATGATAAGATATGAATGTATGCATGTATGTTGAATGGATTGTTGCTATGGATGACTTTCCTTATGTTCAAGTTAATGTACATGACTATTTCCCTATCTATGACTATTGACTATGATGAGGTCTAAGGATGATATGCATGACTAAGGTGGCCTCAATGGAGTACTTAGTATGGTTGGTATTATGGGATGCCAACCATACATTGCACAAGTATACCTTAGGGTTGCTAAGGTAATGGTTCTACTATGTTGTGAGGATTTATGTGATGAATATGCTATGACTTGTGTTTTACATTAAAATACATAAGTGATTCTCAAACTTGACAAATGCATGCTTTTCAAATAAATTGTCATTTTTATCATACTTCAAGGATTTTTATGCATGCTTCCATACTTGGTACATTTTGTGCTAACCCCTATTTCTTCTACATTTTTTATAAGTGTAGGTTCCGGCTATGTGAAGTGTACTTCCTTTCTTGACAAAGGCTTGGATTGCTTATCTCCAAGACTTGTGGTGAGTCTTCATGGTTCGAGGACAAGATGTCATTCACTTCTATTTACTTTCTTATATTCTACTTTTGAGACTTTTCGATTGTAAAGGGTTGTGACCCTATTGACATTCTATTGTAGTAGATGGATTATGAGACAATGTCTAGATTCTTTTCGATTTTATGAAAAACACTTCGATTGTAAAATTTTAAATTCTACGTCATTTCTACTTTCATATGTTTATGTATGCTAAGGGCTTGTATGAGATCCCTTCGAGGTCAAATACGCCGTGTTGCATCTAGGGGTACCCCTGAGTCGTGACAAACTATGTTTTTCAACATGTTAGTGATTATCAAAGAAAGTGTCCTTTTTATCAAGTTCTCACGTGACTATTTGTCTAGTGGAGTAATGATTTTGATCCAATATCCTCTTTTTTTCTTTGGGAGAGGCGAACTTTTTCAAGAAATATTTTGAGTTTTTTTATTCTTGATCAGATTTTACTCTATATATGGGACAATTTTTTCAGCTTTTTTTCGTGCATAAATTTGATGTAGTTTCTTGTCAATCGCGTTTGTAATGTGAAATATTTTAATATAAATAATTATCTTTTTCTTGATACGTTAAAAATAGTAAACAAAAATAATTTATTTTTAAAATTATAGACAATTAAAAGTGAACATAGAAATATTAATAGAGTATATATAGAAAGTTTAACATACACAATTTTTCATACTTATGTAGTATTTGTCACATTAGATCGAATTTGATAAATTTACTTACAAAATAATGATTTGATATGAAATATGTTGTGGGTTATACATATTTAATATTTATGTTAAAATACTTCATATTACATCGATTTTCCTTATTTCTATTTTTAAATATATTTTCATATGAAATATTTTATGACTTGTATGATAGGAAATATTTAGCAACATTCTCTAAAGAGTTGTCTATAGTTTTATGTTGATATACAACTATATTTTGACAATAAATATGTTATTCGATTTACCTTATAAAATCTCTAACTAATAAAACACCATTCTGCATTACTTTCTTTTGAAATCTCTGAATATAACTGAGTTTGATATTTTGTTATCTTTGTTTGGGTTGTTATTCATGTTGTTGGCACTTAATTTTTGGCCCTTCATAATTCAATTAATTTTTGAGTTTCTTCAATATTAAATAATTTAAAATAATTATTTATAAACATTAAAATCTTTTTAAAATCATGTTTAAGATAATTTTGTCATTTTTTCAATAATAAATATATATCCGTATTTTCAATCGTATATAGATTCATATAATTTTTACTTTTAATAAATACTATAATAAATATACCCGCAGTGGTGTAGCCACATGGATTGGACACCCTTCGTCGAAAAAAAATATTGTATATACAAGTAAAATGATACACGAAATGATTAAATAACATATTTTGGACACCCTTAACATAACAAGTTGTTATAGACCAATGATTTCATCTCCTTAGAATGAAGAAGTGTTGTTTCTGGAAACCCTTTATGAAATTTCTGGTTCTGCCACTGTATACCCGTACAATGCACGGTCAATACTCAATAATCATTAAAAATTGATCACAACAAATTTTATATATTAAAGTATCAAATAGGTAAGATTATTATCGAGTTTTCAAACTCTTCTATTCATTTTATCCAGGTCTTTAAATATATTTAAAAATTTATCAAAGTTATAGCTAAGTATTTCCACTTATATTTGAGAAAACAGATATACTGCGGTAAAATACATTTTATTAATTTAAGGTTTTTAAACCAATGTTACTAATTGGATTTAACTTCTATAGTGTTCGATAAATTTAATAGATTTTTTCTCGATATTAATTTATTTCTTGAATAATTTTTATTATATATATATATATATATATATAAAATTCATAATAATTAATAGTTTAAATATTTGAAAACATATAAAAAGTTTTTGTTAACTTTCAAAATTTCATCTATACACATAAATTGAGAGAAATATAGATTGATATATAGATAGATAGATAGATATTTTAAGTTACTAATTATTGCGATTTATAGTACTTTTTATGTAATTTTCATATAATATATATTACTCGCTTTGTCCTTATTTATGTGATACAAATGAAATTTCAAAAGTCAATCAATTTTTTATAAGTTATTTTTGACATTGAACTTGTTAAGTATTGTGATTTATAGTATATTTAAGTAAAGCATATATCATATGAAAATTACATAAAACATACTATAAATTATAATAATTAACAACTTAAAATATTTAAAAACATACTAAAAATGGATTGACTTCAAATTTCATATATATCACATAAATTGAAATAGAAAGGGTAATATATATGGAAAAATTGTATGAAAAAACAAACTATTAATTCAAATTAAATGTTATAGCCATAGTTCATTTTAATTGTAATTCGTAGTAAACATCCCCTTTTTATGCGATCTGATTCGGTATACAATTAGTCATTTTATACGTTTCAGTATAAAATGTATAAAATGTGTTTGTGTTTGTATAAAGCGAAAGAAAAGTGCATATACAAATACAAATACATATATTTTCGTCCTATACACTTATCATTATACAAATATAGATCTTATTCTACAAATTACAATGTATAAATATATTTATACAAAACTGAACAATTTGTATAAAATTAGATGTTTGTAGCGAATTATACAAATCAAAAGCTCCATAGCAAACATAAAATTTGATATGGAGCGCAATTATACAAACTATAGCTATAACATACAAATATGATTTTTATGTTTGCTATATATATATATATATGAAAGTTGTTTAATATATATTGGGTCCATGCTGGCACGGATTCGTATCCGTAGTAATAGAAGAGTATGTCCTGTTTAAATTATCCAGTTGCTTCTTGGCATAGCTTCGTATGATTTTTTTATATAGTCTGTTTTCAGTTTTAATGGTCAATAGTCATTTAACTGAAATACCACCTAAACCACGGTCAAGGTCATTAATTGTCCATAAATATTCTTTCCTTGATGGTGATATATATTTGTTATAAAATAACTGCTAAGCAAATTAAGATTAATAAACTTAAAAGGAAAACAAGTAAAAAGATAGAAAGTAATGTATTCCGTATATATTTTCATTTCGTATAGTGGCTATTTATAGCCATTAACTTAATGTACAAAATGTATAACTGGGCCATCTAATAGGTCAAGTGATGATATTCTCCTAATGAGAAAGTTCCACATGGCATGCACAATAGTTTTGCACACCATTACGAGTGATGTAAGACTTCTAATAGTTGGGGCCCACGTAGCATCCAAAATTGCTTTATAACACTCCCCCTTGGATGTCTATGTAAAAGAAAAATTGAAGGAGCAAAAATTTACATAGACATACATAACACTCATTACTTGCTACCTCATTAAAAACCTTTCTAGGAAAACCCAGTGGGACAAAACCTAGACGAAGAAAAAAAAAAGTACAGTACGTATTTTACTCCCCCTAATAAAAACCACGATTTAGATGGTTGAATTTTCACATTCCAATCTTGTGTACCATCTTTTCAAGAGTTGAGGATGGTAAAGATTTAGTGAATAAATCTGCTGGATTATCACTTGAACGGATTTGTTGTACATCAATATCACCATTCTTCTGGAGATCATGAGTGAAGAATAATTTTGGTGAAATGTGCTTCGTTCTATCTCCTTTTATGAAGCCTCCTCTTAATTGAGCTATGCATGCAGCATTGTCTTCAAAGAGCACTGTGGGTACATTGACATCATACTTCAAACCACATCTTTCTTTGATGAAATGTATCACTGATCTCAACCATACACATTCTCTACTTGCTTCATGAATGGCTATTAACTCAGCATGATTTGAAGAAGTAGCAACAATGGACTGCTTCGTAGATCGTCATGATATAGCAGTACCTCCATATGTGAACAGATAGCATGTTTGAGATCGAACTTTATGTGGGCTAGATAAATAACCTACATTTGCATGACCAACAAGATTTGCACCATCTTTGTTAGTATAAAATAAACTCATAATACTCGTCCCCTTTAGATATCGCAATATATGTTTAACTTCATTCCAATGTCTTCGTGTAGGGGAAGAACTATATCTTGCTAATAAATTAACAGAAAATGTTATGTCAGGTCTTGTAGCATTAGCAAGATACATAAGTGCGCCAATTGCACTAAGATAAGGTACTTCAGGACCAAGAGGTTCCCCATTCTCTTCTTGAGGTTGGAATGAATCTTTACTCACCTCAAGTGATCAGACAACTATTGGAGTACTTAATGGATGTGCTTTGCCCATGTAAAATCGTTTCAAGATTTTCTCAGTATAGGCAGATTGATGGATAAAGACCCCGTCTGCTAAATGTTCTATTTGTAGACCAAGACAAAGTTTTGTCTTTCCAAGGTCTTTCATCTCAAATTCTTTCTTTAGATATTCAATTGCCTTTTGAACCTCTTCTGGAGTTCCAATGAGATTAATGTCATCAACATAAACAACAAGAATAATAAATCCAAATGTTGTTTTCTTAATAAAAATACAAGGACAGATGGCATCATTTATATAATCTTGTTTTATCAAGTATTCATTGAGGCGATTATACCACATGCGCCCTGATTGTTTTAAGCCGTATAATGACTTTTGTAATTTGATTGAACACATTTCCCGAGGTTTTGAACTATATGCTTCAGGCATTTTAAGTCATTCTGGAACTTTCATACAAATTTCATTATCAAGTAAACCGTAAAGATAAGTTGTAACCACATCCATTAGATATATTTCAAGATTTTCATGTACAGCTAAGCCGATGAGATATCGAAAAGTTATTGCATCCATAACTGGTGAATATGTTTCTTCATAGTCGATACCAGGTCGTTGAGAGAATCCCTGTGCAACAAGGCGTGCCTTGTATCTTACAATTTCATTTCTCTCATTTCTTTTTCGCACAAAAATTCATTTATAGCCAACAAATTTTACACCGTTTGGGGTTTGGACTACAGGTCCAAAAACTTCACGTTTAGCAAGTGAGTTCAATTCTAATTGAATTGCTTCTTGCCATTTTGGACAATCACATCTTCGTCGACATTCTTCGACAGATAAGGGTTCAAGATCCTCACTGTCTTGCATGATGCTAAGTGCAACATTATATGCAAAAACATTATCCACTATGATTTTCGATCGATCTAAATTTATCCCATCACCCGTAGAACTTATTGAAAGTTCTTTATTCACTTGAGTCTCGTGTTCACTGATTTCTTCAAGAATATCAAGATTAATCAGATCTTGAACTTCTTCATAAGACTCTTTTATAGTGTCATCTTTACTTTTTGAATCCAATGGTCTACCACGCTTCAGGCGTGTTTGTGATTCAAAAGCCATGACACTTGTAAATGGTCTTTTTGGGATGTCAATTCGGATAGGCACACTCACTGCAGGAATATGTGACTTTGTTATCCTTTTCAAATCAGTAAATGTGTCTGGCATTTGATTTGCTATGTTTTGCAAATGGATGATCTTCTGGACCTCTTGTTCACATATAAGGGAACGTGGATCAAAATGAGATAATGATGAAACTTTTCATGCAATTTTACTCTTAAGTTCCTTTTTCTCTCCCCTAATTGCGGAAAACTTGTTTCATCAAATCGACAATCTGCAAATCTTGCAGTGAATAGATCTCCCGTCAATGGCTCAAGATAGCGAATTATGGAGGGTGAATCAAACCCAACATATATGCCTAGCCTTCTTTGGGGGCCATCTTAGTGCGCTGAGGTGGTGCTACTGGCACATATACACTACATCCAAAAATTCGTAGATGAGCAATATTTGGTTCATGACCAAATATCAATTGTGACGGACAGCATTTATTATAATGAGTCGGTCTGAGACGAACAAGGGATGTTGCATGTAAGATAGCATGACCCCAAACAGTAGTGGGCAACTTAGTTTTCATAAGTAAGAGGTCTTGCTATCAATTGTAAGCGCTTAATAAATGACTCAGCAAGGCCATTTTGAGTATGAACATGAGCTACAGGATGTTCAACTTTTATCCCTATTGATAAGCAATAATCATCAAAAGCTTGGGACGTGAATTCTCCAGCATTATCCAGGTGAATCACCTTAATAGGATAATCTGGAAATTGCGCTCTTAATCGTATCATTTGTGCCAATAATTTTGCAAACGTCAGGTTGCGAGATGATAAGAGGCATACATGAGACCATCTTGAAGACGCATCCATTAGGACCATAAAATATCTAAACAACCCACTATTCACATCCATACTTTATTCAAATAGGGAAGAACATCGAGGTGACTCGAAAAATAATTAATTAAGTCGATTTTAAAAGAATTTTAAGAAAATAAGAATTTTAAAGGAGTCGCCACCTAATTTTAGGAAAACTAGGAAACCAATTAAATGATCTACGAAACCATTAGATTCTAGGTAAGGGGTTCAAGTGATTCCAAAGGGAATGTGTTAGGCATCCTTCGAAATCCACAAATGTCGATCCCGACTGAATTCACTTTTTCAAATTGAAGAGAAGATAAAAATAAATATATAAGTATAATAAACAAGTAATATACACAATTAATAAAATAAAATAATAATAAATAAAAGTTATAATTCGAACTCCGTTTTGAATAGCTTAAATGAAAAACAGCTCTATGTACCAGTAAAGACACTTAATAAAAGTGTTATTACTAAATAAATATGAATAAAAATGAATAAATCAAATAATAACTTAAAAATAAAACCCGTCTTATTAACATGGAAGGCCTTGAAAATCGACGATAACTTCTTCATTGGCCATTTTGAACAAACAAAATATATGAACTTAAACTAAATTTCCGTCTTTTACAATATAAAGGCCTCCAAAACCGACGAAGAGATTTTCTCATTGACCATTAAATTAAATGCTCAAATCAACATAATAACATAAATAGGATAGCAAATAAAAATAAAATATCAAAGTAATATAACATGAACATAAAACTAGCTAATCAAAATAGGAAGAAACAATTGATAAAATAATAAACATAAAGTCAACAATTACAATTGAAAAATAAAACAACAATAATAAAGTGAAGTGGTGAACATACCGTAGCCATACCTATGCCAATTTAAATAAGAAATAATATCAATGACACAAGCAACCAAAAGAAAAAAAATCATGGCATTTAGCTAAAAGATTTGTCCCATATTAAAAAATATATAAAATCAATATCAATCAATTAACAACTGACCCTCTACATGTATATTCTTTCACATGAATTGAACAACAAAAAAAACCAAACTAAAAAAAAAAAAAAAAACAGAGAGCTGGCAACTATTATGAACAAACCTTAACCATGAGTATGGAAACAATCACTGCCAACATCACAAACATTAATTTAAAAATGAATATACCGTAGTAATATTTTCTCCGCATAATTTTAATTGTGAGATGATTTTAAACATGGAAGAGTTATACTCACTGATAGATTTAAAATCTTGAAGTCTCAAATGGATCCAGTCATAACGTGTCTGTGGAAGGACGACCAACTTCAGGTGGTCATGTCTATCTTTTAAATTAGTCCACAACACCAGAGGATCTTTAATAGTGAGATATTCCATTTTTAAACCCTCATCAAGGTGATGACGGAGAAATATCATTGCCTTAGCACAGTTTTGATTCGATGCTTGATTTTTTTCTTAGATGGTGTCTGCCAGACCCATCGCATCAGGATGAATTTCTGCATCAAGTACCCATGATAGATAGCATTTTCCCGATATGTCTAAAGCAAGAAATTCAAGTTTAGAAAGATTTGACATTATTTAATAAAGAAAAATTTATACCTTCGAGGCTTTTAAAGTCTTTACTTGAACTGGCAGAGACTCGTGCTGATAACGTGTTATAAAATAACTGTTAAGCAAATTAAGATTAATAAACTTAAAAGGAAAACAAGTAAAAAGATAGAAAGTAATGTATTCCGTATATATTTTCATTTCGTGTAGTGGCTATTTATAGCCATTAGCTTAATGTACAAAATGTATAACTTGGCCATCTAATAGGTCAAGTGATGATATTCTCCTAATGAGAAAGTTCCACATGGGATGCACAATAGTTTTGCACACCATTACGAGTGATGTAAGACTTCTAATAGTTGGGGCCCACGTGGCATCCAAAATTGCTTTATAACAATATTAAAATATTTTAAAATATTTTAAAAACTATAATTAAAGACCAATTTGTTTAAATTTTGAAATTCAAAAAAATATATTTTACATAAATTAAAACGATAGAGCACTAAATATTCATTAAAAAAAGTGAATATTAATTAATCAATTAAGAGAGAAGTATTAAAAACATCTTTAAATTTGGCACGAAGTATTAGTTTTATCTCTGAACTATTGACAGTCTTAAAAATACTCATTTACTTGACTAATTGAACTTAAATACACCCCGATGTATCCGCGATCTTCCACATGACATAGCAAGTGGTCTCAAACTCTTGTAGAATAATAGGAGCATGATACTCTTAATAAAAAATCAAAAGAAGAGTAAAAAGTATCTCTGAATTTGACGAGAATTTAAAGGTATATTTCACTCATATTACAAGATTGGGGATGTATTTAAATTAAGCTAATCAAGTAAATAGTTATTTTTAAAGTTGACAATAATTTAAAGATGAAACTAATAATTTACATCAAATTTAGAAGTGTTTTCCATACTCTCTTATCCATTAAAATAAAGCGGCTCATGAAATTTAGTGTAAATTGGAGTATGTCTGAGTCAGAGACACGTGTCATAAATCTAACAAATATTTCCAATTTTTATAACATTACATATATTAAAAATATAAGCACCCACCCACCCCAACCAACAAAATAAAACCTCACCCAACACCATATAAAGACATTGTATAGAAAGAAGAAGAAGATAGACTAGCTATCATCACCCAAAAAAAAAAATGGGAGAA
>JAJOOH010003852.1:0-41519 GCA_029582605.1 Solanum gracilifrons | reverse complement strand
TTTTTTTTATTAAATTAAAGTTAGATGAAACAATTACTTAAGTGGAGAACAAATAACTTTGTAATAATTTATTATGTGATTTTATAATTTTTTGTTTATTTGATAAGATTGAATAAACAATTGGGGCTATTTTAATAGTTTTACAACTTATGAGATTTTTATGTTTATGAGAAAATATACAACACAAAAATTCCATATCGCATGTCCAAACAAATCTTCAATTTCATCTCATGATTCTATATCATGATACCATATCATGATTCCATATCATGATACCATACCGCATGGCCAAACGGGCCCTTAGTTTATGGAAAGAGAAAACACAAAAAGTGATACCTGAAAATTGAAATTGTATCGAATTTTTAAAAAGACACTTTAATTATATGGTGTGCTATTATTCTTAAACAATTTTGAATTGATTCATATTTTGTCCACCTGACATTAAAGAAACGTGAGCAATATAAAATAGTGAATTTTTATTTTTACGAGTTCGTTTAACAAAAATTCTTGTTATTTTAACCTTTTTTTCTTTTTCTTTCTTCTTTCTTCTCCAAAAATTCGTTGTCATCTCCATTGAAACTCCTCACTTTCAATGTCATTTTTACCACAACTCCACCTTCCTTTTACAACTATTAGTTTAACCTCTCTTCAATTTTAAAATTTTATCGAAATATTTTTTTACATTTTGTAAGATTGTCATAACAGGAACGGTAATGTGTACTTGTTAACAACAGCGAAATGATAATGAAATCTTGTGAAAAATTACTCCAAGTCCAACTTTGAGTCTCAAGGAATCAAAGTTATGTTTTCACAAACTATATGCCACTTTTGTTTGGTTAATATCAGTAAAGAAGATTTTTTGTTTCTCCCTCTGTTTTTGTATTCCTCACTCTCATCTTCTGAAAAGTATTCAACGCTCATTTAAAAAAAGAGGAAATCAGTATACGTTGAAACAGTTACAAAGTAATTGTTCTCATCCCTTTTTCAAATTGGTGCTTATCTCTTTTTCAACGAAAAAAAAACTTCGGGTCGGGTCGATCCACATGAGCGACCCGCAACCCAAAACTTACGTCTCCACTTTGCACATGGTGGACAAGACCCAAATCAATATGATATCAACTAAACACACGATTCATACGACAAATAGTTCGTGCGACCTGTGAGTATTAAGGCTTACTTTCAAGGTTTTTACAAGCCCTACATAGGAATTCAATCACATGTGGAAAGAATTCACTATTAATTTAAGGACACTATTACTCACAATACCCCAGACTTCGTTCACTACTTCAGTAGTTACTTATTCGATCCCTCATCCTCGTAAAGAGGTTAACTCGAGTTCATGTTTAACTTTATACACACAATTACACTCAATACCAATATGGTTAGTGCAATAGCCGGCTTGTGTATGTAGGTTTATTATTCAATTAATTGTCTTTCCTTTCTACTTAAATCTATTTGTTCCTATTCAACTGATTTTCTAGACATGCATTGCATTGCCGAATCATTCATGGTTATTAGTAACATGCTAAAGTAACAACATCGATTGAAACTTCAAAAAACAACAAAAGGTCAAAGGGTATTTCATTGAAAAGTCATTTTAACTTTTCGGGGTCTCATACAATGAAGAAGCAGGGAACCATTATTTAATTGAACCATTGATTGCTTGACACACGTGGTATGAAACACGTGCTACGGTGTTTTCACCTTATATTGGTTTATGTGTCTCATTCTTTCGATTATCCAACATCATATAAACCTTGGTTTAAACACCTCCAGATGTTTAACCCCAGTTTCTCTCATCAGTGATCCTTAAACTTATTTTCTTAGATAAACACTTGTCTGACTCATAAAACAAGTCATAATATGATGCTGAAACTCATCTCTTCACGTTCATCGACATAAGAGACGATTGCTCGTGTGAGAGAGCCAATACATCGACTTGTTCGACACACTTTATTTTCTACAAAATATCACATGCATACCACATTCGAACATAAATTCAATAGAATTATATTGAAGAGAATATTATAACAATTAAGTTATTTTACAATACTGAAATATCATTAAATCCTACACAAACCTAGATCCCTAACATGTTTTTCAAACAAGTCTCTATAGATGGCCTTCGTAAAAAGATCAACTATCATTTCACGTGTAGAAATGTATTGCAAAGTTATTTATCCACATGCCGCTACATCTCTCACAAAGTTATGCTTGATGTCAATATGTTTGGTCTTGTTGTGATACTTAGGATCCTTCGTGTACGCTATAGCCACTTGACTATCACAATATAAAATCATGGGTCCCTTAGAATTCTTTGCAATACTTAAATGTTCAAAGAATCTCTTTATCCAAACTGCTTCTTGTACTGCCGATGCACAAGCCACGAATTCAGATTCCATGGTTGAAAGAGTTGTGCAAGTTTGCTTCTTACTTTTCCATGAAATAGCATCACCATTTAGTAAGAAAGCATAACCGGATGTTGATTTTCTATCATTCCGGTTACCAGCTCAATCGGCATCTGTATAACCTCTTATGAATGAATCAGATCCACTATAATGCTGTATGATCCGTAGTTCCCTTTAGGTATCAGAATATTCTCTTTACTACTTTCCAATGATCTCTTCCAGAATTGGATTGATACCTGCTAACCAGACTCACGGCATAACAAATGTCTGGGAGAGTACACATCATAGCATACATCAAACTCCCGAGAACAATAGAATAAGGAACTCGAGACACGTCTTCCTTTTCTTTTTCAGTCTTCGGACACATTTCAAGGCTTAAAGTTTCACCCCTTGCTACAGGAGTATCCATGGATTTACAACTATTCATTCGAAAATGTTCCAATAATTTCTTAATATAAGTTTCTTGAGATAAACTTAAAAATTTCTTGGAACGATCGCTTTGGATCTTAACACCCTATATATAGTCCGCTTCACCTATATCTTTTATATCAAATGATTTTGAAAGCCATGACTTGACAGTTTTCATATACTCCAAATTATTTTCAACTAATAAAATATCATCTACGTAAAGAGAAAGAATTACAAAATTTCCATTGGACTTTTTCACATAGATGCAATGATCTTCATCGATCATGGTGAAATCAAATGACATCACCTCCTTATGAAATTTCAGGTACCACGGCCTTGAAGATTGCTTTAGGCCATAAATTGATCTTTTCAATTTACAAACTTTCTTTTCTTGGCCTTTAACAACGAAACCTATTGGTTCTTCCATGTAGATTTCCTCATTTAATTCTCCATTGAGAAAAGCGATATTCACATCCATTTGGTGTAATTCTAGATCTAAACGTGCAACAATAGCTAAAAGTAATCGTATGGAGGTAAACTTCACAACTGGTGAAAAAGTTTCCTCATAGTCTATTCCAACCTATTGAGTAAAACCTTTTGCCACCAATCGTGCTTTCTGTCTTTCTATTGACCCATCCGATTTGCGTTTAACTTTGAGAATCCATTTATTCCCAATAGCTTTACGTTCCTTAGGAAGGTTAACTAGATCCCAGACTTTGTTGGTTTTCATAGACTCTAATTCTTCTTTCATCGTTTTTAGCCATTCATCCATTTTAAGGCTTAATAAGGCCTCAATTACAAAATTAGGTTCATCCAATTCTTTAGGAGATACCAAGAAAACATAATCCTCAATATAATAAGATCGTTTAGGTACACCTTTTCTGGTACTCTTACGTAGTTGAAGTTCAGATTCCTCTATAGGATTTTGGGATTCATAACTCCCACTTGGACCATGAATCATTTCTTGATCATTTGAGTTATCAAGTATATCTGACGACACTACTTGATCTTCTGAATTCAACATTTTGTAGAGGGGCTCACCTTCATCTATTCACCCCTTTTTGGGAAAATCATTTTTCAAAAATCTGACATCTTGCAATACAATTTCAGTAATACTTCCGTCCTCCAGTTCATCAATGAATACATACCCTTTGGAGCGTTCAGATACCTATAAAGATACATTTTTTTCCTTTTGGACTTAGTTTACCAAACTCACTAAAACGATCTTTAATATATGCTGCACAACCCCACGATCGTAGATCATTCAGGTTTGTTTTATGACTAGTTCAAAGTTCATAAGGAGTGGAAGACACTGATTTTGAAGGCACTTTGTTTAATATGTGGACCACAATCAATAATGCATCTTTCTAGAAAGAGATAGATAAATTTGTTTGCGCTATCATTGACCTAATCATGTCTAATATGTTCTATTCCTTCTTTCAGCTATATCATTTTGTTGGGGTGTGTAAGGAGTAGTTAACTGTCTGATAATACCCTTTTCGGTACACAATTCTTCAAATTGTTTTGACAAATATTCACGTCCTCGATCAGTTCTTAAAGCCTTTATGCTTTTATCTACTTGATTTTCAACTTCATTCATATATCTTTTAAAGCACTCAAGTGCTTCAGATTTATGAGAAATCAAATAGACATAACTAAAGCGCGTGAAATCATCAATAAATGTAATGAAGTATGTAGCACCAGATCTTGCCTTCACATTCATTAGACCACAAATATCATAATGGATTAATTGAAGTGGAAACTTGGCTCTTTTGGCTTTTCCAAAGGGTTTACGCATAATCATTCCAGCAAGACAATTTTCACAAGTTGACATATTAATTTTGGTGAAAGAACCTAAATGCCCTTCCTTTACCAACCTATTCATTCGATCTTACCCTATGTGACCTAATATTGCATGCCGTGTAATAACATCAATATCATTGTTACTTGAATAGTATGTCATTACACAACAGTCAACATAATAGTCATAAGTTGAAGGATTACAATAAAAAAACGATAAAACGATCATAACGAAGTCCAAAACGATATAAAATATTATCTAGAGTTATTTGAACGCCATTACGACTAAAAAACAAATCAAAACTAACGTCTAAAATAACAGACACAAATACTAAGTTTTGTCAAATCTCTGGAGCATATAGGATGCCATGCAACATCAAATAATGGTCACCACACAAGTCCACTTTGCAAGTGCCTATCCCTTTGACTTCTAGTTTGACATTATTTCCTACGTAGATCCACTTAGATTTAGAGGAAACTCGATGAAACTCCACAATTGCTTCTCGATCTCGACTCACGTGGTTGGTGGATCCTAAGTCTACAATCCACATAGGATAAAATTCAGTTAGTAAAGAAATGTTAGAAACATATGTAACACTTAGAGATGCATTCAGAAATGCTACATTTTTTGGCTCAGTACATTCACGAGCAAAATACCCTAGCTCTTGGCAATTGTAGCACTTCATTTTGCTCGTCTTTCTTCTTGAAAAACTGTTTTCCTTTCTTGGAATTGGGCTTCTTCTTTTTCTTAGAGGGTCCTTCTCCAGTCTCTTTGTCTTTCCCATTGTTTTCAATTCTTCTTGCATTTAAGCCTGAATATTTTGTATCACTTGACTCCGCCACAAAGGCATTATAAGCAACTTTAGCAGCACCAAACCGCTCATCTTCTAATTCAACCTAGCGAGCAATATCAGAAAAGATTTTGATGCTATCATTATGGGTCAAGTTGACCTTCAAATGTTCCCAATTATTGGGAAGAGATCGAATTACTACCGGGACTTGTTGCTCATCTGAAAGAATATATCCAACACTCTTGAGTTGAGTTATCATGTTTGACATCACCCTAAGGTGTTGTTTGACATTTTGATCATGACACTTCTTGTAAGTGTCAAATTTGATAGTCAATTGTCGGAGGCGGGTTAGTTATGTACCAACATATGTTCCTCACAGATGTGCCCTCATAACATGAGCAGTAGAAAATTTCTCACATTCATGTATGAGGTCATAAACCACAGAACTAACTATTATTCCACGTGCAATTGAATTAGCCTTTTTCCAAGCTTTATAAGCTTCAAGGTCTCTTATGTGTTGTGCATTATTTCTCTCTTCTGGTTGATTCAAAATATGATTTATACCTTCTGGAGAATTTTTCTCTTCCATTACATACCATATTTTACGACTCCATATGTCGTAATTGTCACCGTTCAATTTTTCGCCTATGTTTAAGTCAACTATAATGCTTTTTGATGTCATGTCTGTTATGATAGATAATAAGGCAAGAATTCTAAATCAATGTTGCATGTGACATACACATTCAAGCAAATTAATTCTCTTAATGATTTCATATTTAATATAAAATCGAAAAGACACGTAAGCATCCAATCATCATTTACAAACTAACTATTTAATCAAAATTTAAAATTAATCTCTTAATGTGTATCCTAATGTATTTTATGTCATAATCACAAGGATTTATAAATCTAATAATTAACACCATATGATAATGCACAATAGAATAACAACACACCAATCCAAAATAGGATAAAGCACATATATTCATATTAAAACATAATCAAAAGTGTTCATTACATAATATGCAAAAATAAAATAAATACTTAAATACTAGACTATGATTCTATATGATCACGCTGGCCATCTAGCTTCAAGATTCACTGTGAACCTCCATAATGGTTCATTAAGACCAAATTTATGATAGATGTTTGCTAGTTCCTTCTGCCAATAATTTGGTAAGGAATTATACAGAATACCTAACCCAATGTTATCCTCAACATAGATGTAATAGTCATAAATTTGATTAGTTTCAATTCAATTTTTTATAGAAAATCAGGTAATTGGTCAGACAAGTCCATTTTGATATTTTTGAACTCTTCAAATAATCTTTTTCCTTCTCTTTTACATCCTCTTTTACCTCTGTTCAGATTTTACAGTATCCTTGAGTCATCTTATTACTTCTTGCTCCGAATCTGAATCATCTTCTATTTTGATCTTTTTGTGTCGCATCTTCCTAGCATTTCTTTTAGGTCCTCTATTAATATCACTCCCACTTGGAGCAATTTGAGTATGTTCCCATTCATCCATATCTGAAATAGAAACAAAAAAAATCAGAAATATGGTTAAGACCATTTAATGCAACAACATTTATCACAAATTTATGGTAGAAGGCAAAGAGATTTATTAAAAAAACGTTTACTCCTAAGAGAATTATTACCAGATCAATTTAATTATTTTTCAAAACCATAATATATTTCCACACTTATATAAACTTATGGTTTTTTATCAAGTACCAACCCTTTTAGTACTATATTAATCCCGTTAAAAAATAATATATAAAAAAATGAAGTGACTTGATGTATACGAGATTTTCAAAACAAATAATACTTGAAGTCACATTATATGCTATATTATTTCTTTATAAAAGGAGAAATAACACTTCATATTCTTAAAAGAAATTAAACATGTATTTCAAAATAAATATTTTAATGAATAAAAAAGTCACATCACTTTTTTGTTCCTTGTTTTATTATTTAAAAAATAATAATTAAATCCCATGTTGACTCATTCAACAAAAAAAAAAATAGAGAGTACTACTACTTTCTCATTAAAAGTACAACATAATAAAAAAAAAATTATAGTGGCCACACGTTTTCTTCCTCTTTTGTCTTTTTTTTTTTTAAAAAAGAAGAGTTGTACTACAAGAAAAAAATAAAATAAAGGAGAATTCTGGTTGGTAAATGACAACTTTATATATATATATATATATGACTAGAAACTTCTTTCTATTCAGCAAAGTCATTCTGATCTATATCCCGTTGAAAATATGCTATATCTTTTACTTATTCTTCTTCACCATATCCGTGTTCGATTTTTATGAACAAAAAAACTTATTGCTTCTTCTCCACGTTCAAACAACCAATTCATAACAACATATTTGATTCCCCCAAAAAATTGAAGGAGTATCAGATCTATTATTAGATACTAAAACTTTCAAGCAACAAACGGATGAGTTCAAGTAGTGAACAATCATATTGTTTAAATATAATGCAATTAACCTTGGCTCTGATACCATTGTAAGATTATCGTAATAGGAACGAGAATGTGTACCTGTTAACAACAACGGAATGATAATAAAATCTTGTGAAGGATTGCTCCAAGTTCAACTTTGAGTCTCAAGGAATCAAAGCTATGTTTTAAAAAACTAAATGTCACTTTTGTTTGGTTAATATCAGTGAAGAAGATTTTTTGTTTCTTCTTCTGTTTTTGTATTCCTCACTCTTATCTTCTAAAAAATATTTAACGCTCATTTAAAGAAAGGAAATCAGTATACGTTGAAACAGTTACAAAGTAACATTTTCCACCCCTTTTTCAAATTGGTGCTTATCTCTTTTTCAGAAAAAAAAACTTTGGGTCATATCATATCGGGTCTGATCGGGTCGATCCACATGGGTGACCCGCAACCCAAAACTTACACATTTTGAACATTTGATAAACCCATTAGATTTCATGATGATTAGGACTTGGGATGTATCATTTAACTTTTTTTATTCAAAATTCAATGAAGTTTTCTCAATTTTTGGGGAATTCATTGATTCTTTCAAAATTATCATTTCTAGTTTTGAAGTTATATGAAAAAGAAGATAAATTAATTGATGATACCTTCAATTTTCTTAAAAAATTATTAGTTTTGTTATCAATAATCAACAAAATCTAGAAAATTGTATTTTTTTTTAAATCGTTGAGAATTGGCTGAAGAAGCAAAAACAAAAAGAAAGAAAACGAGAAAGGTGAAGAAGAATAAGAAACAGACAATGAAAGATAATGGGGAGGGGTCACCTAACATAGGTAGGGATGAGGGTGGGAGGTGAAGTGAAATTTAAGATAAATTCAAAATTAAATTAGAAAAAAATAATTGTTTTCTGTTAGTGCTTATGAGCATGCGATCAACTTAGGGAATGAAATATGGAATGATTCAATCATTTTAAAATTGACTTGTTGACAGTGATTGAACTCTATGGAGTTGGGTAATAGTGTAGTTGTATCGATGTTTTTAAATCTTTTTCATCTACAAATTTAGTCGAATATCCATTGTAAAAAAGAGGCCCCAAAAAAGAGGGGGAATGGTCGAGTTGATGATGGCTCTGTGTAACACCTAGGTATTTGAAAGAGCTAAGAATAGAAAGAACTAGATTGAAAATAGGAAAATTCAAAATTTTGCAAGTTATGCATAAGTTATGAGTTTTGGGTCAACTTCAAACAACCATAACTTTTAGTACAGGATGAGTTAGGTAGCCCTTAAGATATCAAATGAAAGGTCTTGGAATCCTCTTTAAAATGCCACTAATTTTGCTAATTTTTGAGCTCTTATGAGGGAGCTATGCCTGTTTGAAGTCGGACTGTCCAGTTAAGGAAAGTTACCCGAAAATATGAGGGGTATTTTGGTCTTTTCCTTACCCTATCAGATTTAATTCAATTTTAGTAAATAATTAGGAGTCTAAATTGATTTGGTTCAGTTTACACAATCATAATTCAAGCTAGGGTTTTAGAAAAGAGTTCAAGAGGAGAAAATAGGAGAAAGGTCAAGGTTTCGTCAAATTCTTGAAGTTTCGTTGCGGATTTCGCCAAGGATTTGATCCCTAAGAGGTATGTGAATTCACATAGCGTTGTGTTCTTTCACCCATAGCCAATCATGTTATTTCAGCGTAATTTTGTCCTAGAAAGTTGAAAGTTTGATATTCTTGATTATTGTTTCTTGAAAGTATTGTTTCCGTTCTTGAATTAGGATGGATTGGATGAGTTCTTGAGATAAAAGTTAGTTAATTGAGGGTGGTAGTTTGGAGTAGATTATCATGTACATAAGTTGAGTATTCGAATCTAAGTGATTGGGAAAGAAACCATTTGATTCTAGGCGAATTAGGGTCGAAAAACGAGTAAGAAAAGATCTGGCAGAAAATAAAGTACTAGGTTTGCGTCGCGGACCTGTTCCTCAGAAGTGAAACTTTAATGTCTGCATCACGGAGAGAACGCGGACTTCACTGTTTCAAAAATTATTTCGCGACCAAATATTATAATTCATCCCCGCGTCGCAGACTTGCTCCCCAGACAGTGTTTTCAACCGTTTCTCATTATTAACTATCTAAAACTCATTTAGTCATCACGACATCCTTCCTATCATAAATCTTCAGCTTGAATTCATAATTCTAATTCAAGGTAGAGTTAAGAGTTAAGTCTAGAGAGTTCATAGAGTCTTTTCAAAAAAGTCTTTTACAATCATTTTAAACTTGTTTTAAGACTTAAGCATTGAGTTTAAGGATGAGTAAAACTGAGTTCATTTTCTTTAAAATGATATATGAGAACTAAGTATTCTCAAGAGTAAATGTTTTCACATTTAAGATGAGAGGAAACACCGATTTCCAAAAGAGTTTTCATGAGCAGTTTTAGTACCATCTCTTTTAAGAGAATTTTTTTTAGTAATAATCTCAAACCACAGAAAGAGTTATGTTTTTAAACATATGAGCTAGTTACATTTTGGGAGTAGTATTGACCACCGATATGGGGACGAGTTCAGATAACTCAAAGTCTCCATAAACCATTTAGCTAACGTGGGTAGAAAGGGTCATACTTTTTAGATGATTCCTTAATGCTTTTAAGCATATACTAGTGGATCCACTTAGTAGTAGGTTCTATACTCTGGCAAGATATATGACAGTTTTGGCAGTGTGGGCTAGACGTTGTATCATCATATAGCTCATAATGATGGTTGTCGGTTAGAGAATCTCCCATATAGTTATTTGTATTTTTATATAAAAAATTGAGTTATTATTGTATTTTTTCAATACATTGAGTTCCTATCTACTATTTAAAAGTTTTTCTTTATAATGCATCTTTATCACTGCTTGATATTGAAATGAGTTGAGTTGAGTTGAGATGAGGTAAGTGTTTCTTTTAGTTCCAGTTCAAGCTTATGTCATATTTTAGATTCCCCTTCACATGCTTGTACATTTCATGTCCTGTCGCCATTTGGCCTGCATCATTTTATGATGTAGATACAGGTAACCAAGATCAACATCCAGTGCTTCATGATCCAGTTGAGCTTCAGAGTTGTTGGTGAGCCTCCTTGCATTTCGGAGGATCCCTTATTTACTTTATCATTTCAGTCTTATTATTAGGATGTCGTGGGTCTTGTCCTGACGTCCATCTCAGTTAGTAGAGGCTTCATAGATAGTTAGACATTATTAGTTCATGAGTTTTTCCATTTCAGTTATTGATGTCTGAGACTTGAGTTGCCATTTTGGCTAGTTGAATGTTTATTTCTAAAACATTCTAAGTTATCATTCGAGTTATAGTTACGTTTTAAAGTGTTTTTATTATGAGTAAGTCTTCCGCTAAGAATTAAGCCAGACCAAGGGTTCGCTTGGGGCCAACACTTGTTCTCGAGTGTCAGTCACGTCCAGGGTGTAGGCTCGGGGCGTGACAAACTTCATATCAGAGCCTAGAGTTCAAAAGTCTTAGGGTGTCTATGAAGCCGTGTCTGTAGAGTCCTATTTATCGGTGTGAAGCACGCCACATCTATAATTAGGAGGTTGCAACATTTAGGAACTATCTCACTTCTTTCATACTCATTTCGTGCGATAGAGTTCATCTCTATAAAGTCTCTTCTTAACTTGTGCTTGTGCGAACCTTTCATATTATGCCTCCACGAAGAGTTGTTAGATGTCGTCTTGCTAGGAGAAATGTTGAGGATCAAGGGGTACCTAATGCACCAGAAGTGCAACCCCAAGGAAAGGTCTCTAATGCTGAGTTTCGGAATGCTATCCGGATGTTGAGCCAAGTGGTGACTAACCAAGCTGGGCAACAAAGAGAGAATCGACAGGAAGTGGCTGATACTTCCAGGATTCGTGAGTTCTTAAGGATGAATCCTCCAAGATTCACTGGTTCAAGTGTCACTAAGGATCCGAAAAACTTTGTGGAAGGGTTGTGTAAAGTGTTTGAGGTCATCCATGTTGCTGATGCTGAGCGAGTGGAACTAGCTGTATACCAACTGAGGGTGTTGCTAGAATCTGGTTTGACCAATGGAAAAAGGGTAGGGCTGAGGGTGCACCAATCGTGAGTTGGGTTGTGTTCGAGAGTGCCTTCATGAAGCGTTTCTTTCCACGTGAGCAAAAAGAGGCAAAGGTAAGAGAATTCCTCACTCATAAACAGGAATCTATGAGCGTACATGAGTATAGCCTTAAGTTCACCCAACTCTCCCGTTATGCCCCAGAGATGGTTGCGGATATGTGGAGTAGGATGAGTTTGTTTCTGGGTTGTCTCGTCTATCAAACAAAGAGGGCAAGGCAACTATGCTGATAGGGGACATGGACATAGCAAAGTTGATGATCTATGTGCAACAGGTTGAGGAAGATAAGCTGAGGGATAGAGAAGAGTTTCGAAACAAGAAGGCTAAGACATGATATGAGTCCGGGCAGAAGAAGAGTAACAAACTGGTCATCTTTCTAACATAAGCAAAAGAGACCTGCTCCATCATCTGCTAGTGCACTTGCATCAAGGAATAGAGGTGAGTTCAATAATCAAAATTTACAAAACTTTAGAGCTAAACATGCACATTCTCAAGGTAGTATGGCACAAAGAGGAAATGAGACTTATGCATATGCTAAGTGTGGTAGAACCCACTCAGGTGTGTTTCGTGATGGCTCCATTGGTTGCTTCAAGTGTGGTCAAGAGGGTCATTTCATGAAAGAGTTCCCTAAGAATAGGCAGGGCGGTGGAAATAAGGGCAATAGAGCCCAATCTTCTTCAGTTGCTCCACTAGACAAGGCTGCACCTAGAGGAGCTATTTCAGGGACAGGCGGAGGGGCAAATCGTCTATATGCTATCACCAGTCACCAAGAGCAAGAGAATTCTCCAGATGTTGTCACTGGTATGATCAAAGTCTTTACTTTTGATGTTTATGTTTTACTAGATCTAGGAGCGAGTCTATCTTTTGTGACTCCTTATATTGCCATGAATTTTGATATTCTTCCTGAGTGGATGAGTAGTTCAACAAAGCCTAAGGGTCGTTTTATTTCGTACCTTAATTCCAGAAAATTAGTTTCCAGGTGTGCATCTATCACTTAGTTTGAGTTAATGACTCTAGTGTTGAGACACCAGTCAGTTCTAGTTGTTAGTGAGTTTCCAGAAGTCTTTCTAGATGATTTCCCGGAGTCCCTCCTGAGAGAGAAATATACTTCAGTATAGATATTTTTCCCGATACTCGTCCTATCTCTATTCCACAATATAGAATTGCTCCAGCAGAGTTGAAAGAGTTAAAAGAGTAGTTGAAAGATCTTCTTGAGAAAGGTTTTATTCGACCAAGTGTCTCACCTTGGGGCGCGCCGGTCTTATTTGTGAGGAAGAAAGATGGTTCTCTTAGGATGTGCATAGATTACCGTCAGTGGAACAAGGTTACTATCAAGAATAAGTATCCTCTTCCGAGAATTGATGATCTTTTTGATCAACTTTAGGGTGCCACTTGTTTTTCTAAGATAGACCTCAGATATGTCTATCGTAAGTTGAGAGTAAGAGAGAGTGGCATTCCTAAGATAGCTTTCAGGACCCACTATGGTCATTATGAGTTTCTGGTTATGTTTTTTGGCCTAACTAATGCTCCTGCAACATCTTATGAATAGAGTATTCAAGCCTTATTTAGATATGTTTGTTATTGTATTCATTGATGACATCCTAATCTATTCAAGAATGAAGAGGATCATACTAGTCATTTTAGACTACTTCTTCAAACTCTCAAGGATAGAAAGTTGTATGCTAATTCTCTAAGTGTGAATTTTGGCTTGAGTCTGTGTCATTCTTAGGCCATATTGTTTCCGGTGATGGGATTCGAGCTGACACTCAAAAGATAGAGGAAGTGCAGAACTGGCCTAGACCCACATCTCCAACTGATATTAGGAGTTTCTTGGTATTGGCATGTTATTATAGAAGGTTCTTTGAGGGGTTCTCATCTATTTCATCCCCGCTGACTAAGTTGACTTAGAAAAAAGCTAAGTTTCAATGGTTTGAATTTTGTGAGAAAAGCTTTTAGGATTTGAAAAAGCGGTTGACTACTGCCCCAGTATTGACCTTACTAGAAGGTACGCAAGGCTTTGTAGTATATTGTGATGTGTCCAGAGTTGGATTGGGTTGCGTATTGATGCAGAACGACAAAGTTATAGCTTATGCCTCTCGAAAAAGACATTAATTAAATAAAGGGGTGACACGAATGTCAGATGGGGGTTTTGGTTTTCAATTATCAACTACAAACAGTCACAAAAACTACGAAATAACAATAGGGAGAAGGATTCTCAGAATGTGATCGATTATAGGAAAATATAGGTATATGGGTAATTGAAACTACTAGTAAACAACTAAAAATCAGTGAGTAGGCTAGACTATAAGGGAGATAACTTTCTCTCAAACAACTACCCCGAATCAGGTGATTTCTTTCGAACATCAACATGCATGACAATGAAGAACAACCCACACCTTAATTTATCCTCTCTTTCAAGCTAGATGGGTAGAATTAGGTTTAGGATTCACTCTCCTGAGCTAAACCCATATCAACCCAATACCCACAAATCATTAATCAATAATCTTAGTTCTAAAACTTCTCTCTCGAGTAAGCCAAGAACACAAAGATAGAACTGCATTTGCAACTACAATTCATAAATTAATCCTCAATTAATGATTAAACTCATTTCAAAATAACATTTAAACTAATAATTAACAATACCCATAAACTAATTCAACCCATAATGGCATGATCACACCCTAAGAATTGGGGTTTTAACCAAACATCATAAAAGGGTAAAAATGATTACCAAATTGATTATCCATCAACTGGGTAAGAGCGATTTAGTCTTTATAATGCTCAATTTGCAAAATATTCAAAACCCACTTCCAAAATCTTCAAATTGAATCTCTAAGGTTCTTCAAAAACTAAGAAAAACTTAAGAGAAAATTGTTCTATGCTCAAATAAAAGATAGCTGCTAGACTCAATGTTCAAAATTTAATTTATAGTCACCAAAAATAAGCCACGAAGGTCCATACGGCGAGGTAAGTCGAGCTCGCCGAACTACTTGGCGAGCCGCCCTTTGACCTCTTCCATTGGCTTTTTGGCCTTTACACTCAGCATCCTCGAGGTCTATAACTTTGGGTGATCTATATTTCCTTCGCGGAACCGCTCGACGATCCGCCGACTACTCCTTTTCTTCGCCGACTTGGTTATTTCCTTCAAGGCTTGGCACATTGAAACTCTAGGCGATCAGATAGCCACTCTGCAATTCGCCAAGTGCCCTTGGCGATCACCAGGTTTGCCTTTCTTTATTTTTTCAGTTTGTTTTGTTCTTTTTTGCCTGTTAGTGTCCTTTCTTTGTTCTCCAATCCATATACCTGAAAACCAAGGATTTAACATAAGTTTATGGCACAAATTAAGCATTTGAGGACACTAAATCTATGTAACCAAACCCCAAATGAGTCCAAATCTCGAACTCATCAACACCCCAACTTTAACTTTTGCTTTTCCTCAAGTAAAACTCAAGTTCAACAGTTCAAAAAGGATGTCTCACATAGTGTTGCATAAGACTCAACATGAATGGACACAACAAGACTCAACTTACTTATGCAATGATCAATTTTGCACTCAAAGATTCAAATTGTGACTTACCATTATCGAAGATGCTCAAGTTCACAATACTTGCTTCAAATGCAAGTTCAAGCTCAACAAAGGTACTCAAATGCCCTCACAACAAAGATGATTCCCTCTTCACACACAATTTGTTCAACAATTTATAGTTCCGAAATCACATACAACTCTCATACTCACAAAGATGAACACATGCATGACTTCACCCATAGGTTTGCTCTTATTTTTCAATCAACATTTGTTTCAGCTCACTCAAAATCACAAAGGTCTTTTCAAGGCTTGTAACGGGCTGAGTGTTAAGGTATGGTCTTTTAGGCTCAGAGGCTTCTACCCTCATGAAGTGTGGCCTAAACATCACTTTCCTCCTTTTCTTTAACATTTCAAACATGCTCATAATCCACCCCATTATTCAACTTCTTATGAATTACCAGACACCCCATTTCTTTTGCAATTTTCATCACTTTATTTCACAACTTTTTCTTTGCTTCTTTTCTCTTTTCTTTTCTCTCTTTTTTTTATATGAAGGGGTTTCATATTTTTCAAAACCATTCTCAAAGGGGGATTTTTTCACACTTGTTGATTTTCCTTCTCTTTTCACCACACTCCTAACTTAGGCCTTTTGGCCTAAGTTGGCTATTCCAACAAATCACACTTCATAAGAGTTATGTGTGAATGGATAAAAAGGGATCACAATTGTTCATGTTTCTTCCAAGAAAAGGATAAGGCTCAAGGGGGTTCAAGCAATGTTCACACATCTCACAAGGTTGGCCACAAAAGAGGTACATTGTCAAATTGTTTCACTCTTTAATATTGTTGCCTAAGATCATTCCAAATGCTTGCATCACTTAGTCAACCGGACCAACGGGACAAATTCTAGGTGTCATCACACAATGTTCAAAGTGAGCTCATCACACAAGGCATTGGCACCAATATCAAACAAGACTCCACACTTTCTAGCTAGTGTGCAATGTTCTTCACAAGAGACTCATTCGATAATCGGCTAGTCACAACGAGATGCTAAAAGTTCACACATTGTCTATGCAACTTCATTGGCCTCATCGTAGCTGCACATTCATTTCGTTAAATTAAGAGTACTATTCAAGTCATCGGTATTGATCATAACCGATACTCAAATTCGCACAAGAACAACCATATTCACAAACAATAAAGGTGGCACAAATTTTCAAAACAGGTCAATAAATTATTTCCATTCAAAACAAGGAGTCACAAGCTAAAATATCCACAAGATAAGATCAAAACACAAAACACAATATATACAAACATCACAAGAGGTAGGTATGGAAATACCTCACCCCACCCACTAAAGAAAAGCAATTGTCCTCAAATTCAACTAAAATAATAGAAATCAATAAAAACAACAGAGAAGGAGGTAAAGATATCATCCTGCCAGGCTAAGCTTGGGCGAAGTCTGCATCGCAGTCACTCCATCTGTCGGGGCATCGATGCCCAGTGTCACACTCTGGTCTTGGGCATCAGTGCCTGAGGTAGCATCAACACTGGCTCAACTGGAGCCTGCCATGAAAGTCTCTTCAAGGAGGTCTGTTAGGAAGTCTCGAACATCGCACCCTCTAAGTTAGCTAGATCATCATACACATCCGCATCTCACTCCTCAAGCTGCTCCTCATTGGTCTCAGCCTCAGATTCAGCAGCAACGTCATCCTCCACATTATCATCTCCGGTGGTAGCTGGAGGTACCTCAGCACGATCAGGAATCTTAACACTCGGATCAGCAGGAGCCTCAGCTAACTCAAACAGTAAATTGAAGTCTGTGGACTTCAGATGGTCCACATTCTTCCTCAACTTGAAAACCTCAGATTTTAAAATCGTAACCTCAGTAGAAACCCTCTGTACTTTCTCACAAATCTCTACTCTCACTGTGAGAGCATCAATGGAGGACCGAAGAGGTGTCGAAGCAGCTGGAATGGCTTGCTCAATCATCCACGACACCTCGACCTCTAGCCGGGTAGCCCACACATCTGCAGAATGGGGTTGGTGCCCCATCTTGAGGAGCATGGCCTAAGTGATCGGAGTCCTCGAGACAGTGGTACCCGAAGTCGCTCTAGGAGGCTGGGAGGTAGTAGAAGAACCTGAGGCCTTGGAAGGAGTGGAAGTATATGTACTTGAAGGCCCAAAGTCGGAGTAGGCAAAGCTTCCTTTGCAAGTATCGACTCAACATCAACCTCTGGGGATGTATCCATCGGAGCTGCTCTCCTCCTATCCGCCTAATCCCGTGTGTACTCGGCCTCAATGTGCTGGATGTCGATGGAGGACGTGGGTGTGACCTCAATGTCCCTCTTCTAGTCAAGAGGAACTCCATCCCGCTGACATAACTCTGTAATAAGCATTGGAAAATGATGGGATGCCTGGCGCTGTTTGGCCCTCATGGCCATCTCCTGCTTATTGATTAGACCCAAGTTGATGCTCTTCCGGGCTATGATTGACCCGAGATAGGCCGCCTTTAGGTGGCGGATGATGGACTCATTCTATGAGGGCATGATCGAGCTGCTGATGAACCCAAACCAGTACTGAGCTGCTATGTTCAAGTCCTTCTTATCAATAGGGACTCCGACCTCGATCCACCTAGGGGTTGTATCAGAAATAAGGGGAGCTAACCATCCCTTTAGGTCATCCAGAGTTGTCATAGTGGTAGCCAAACTCGGGTATTCAAAATATGACCCTCTATCAAATACAACGTTGATATAATCACTGCTGCATCTCACTGTCTTCCCCCGAATCACCACGGACTCTACCGGTCAGAAGGCACTGACCTTCTTCTTTCCCTTTAGTACCAAGTCACTGTACGCTGTGTAAAACTTTCAGACCCATGTGGGAATGTACGGGCCACAGGGCCTGGTAAAGATCTCGAACTTATGGTACCGGATGGTGTCTCACACATTAGGGTACCTGTCCATCACACCATCCATGGACAATATCTTCTTCTCCAGAATGGTCATCAATCCCTCAGCCTTTAACCTGTTGAGTAACCGGGGAGGACCACCCTGAACTGGTGGTTCTGGAACCACCGTCTATGTCGGAGCTGGCACGATATCAGCAACAGGGGGTAGACTCAGGGATCCTAAACGGATCTTGATGAGCTCTTGCATGAATCTCTGCTCATCGGGTCTGTAATGGTTGGTCATCCTTAGGCTCGAAGAGTGAGGCCTGAGAGTTAAAAGAATCCCTATCACTGCCAGAGTTGTGCTCCGGTCTCTCAGCTACGGGCGCTTTGCCCTTTCCCTTACCTCCCTTCGGAGGTGCTTTCTTGCTCTTTTGTGTGGAGGCAGCTGCTCTCTCATTTATGATGATGCCCCATGCTCGTTTGTTGGGCGGCATACCACTTTCATCCAAATTTGTCCTAGCCATATCTGCAAATACACCGAAAAGTGTTGGAAAATATCCAAGAAAGGTTACAGAATTCAAGTTGCAGAAAGATTTGCCGAACCAGTCGGTGGGTCACTTTGGCGAGCCAGATTGGGTTCGCCGAAAGGACTGGCTTGAAAAAATTCCTAGAAAATGGCAAGTTGGTGATGCTCAGAGCCTTTCGGTGAATCATTGACATCACTCGGTGAGCCTAGACTAGCGCGCCGATTAGTACAATGTGTTTTAAGGGTTAGGGGCGCAGAAAGGCGATCAAAAGACCCTTTCGGTGAGTCGCCGAGTGAACTCGGCGAGCACAGGCTTCATGCCGAAAGTTACAGACTCTAACTAGCCAAATTTCAAAATTAAGGGCGATCAATGGGGACATTGGCGAACCGCCAAACCGTTCGGCGACCTCGACCCAACTCACCAAACTGCCCAATGTGCCAAATTTCAACCCCGTTTCCCAAAATGAAGTCTGCAGCCTCCGAAGTCAAAATCAGACTCACACGCTATGCAATTCATACAGAACCCATGACTCCAGAGTACTCAGACTTCCCCCGATTTGGCCAAAATCGGCCATTTGACAACTTTTGCCCTTAAGAATGATGTCAACCGCTCCATCATTAGGCAAATTACGTCATTTGGATCAATAAGGGGTTACTCAGACTTCACCCAACTAGACCCAACATAAAATAATTGCAACCCAACAATTTAAAGTCAATTTTTACGCATTAAACACGGGGATTCATCATTTTAAGCAATTAGGCACAATTTTTGAAACACAAAATAGGCAAACCAACACATCAAACACAATTTAAACACAGACCCAACACAAAGAAAAACACATTTACCAAGAGCATTCGAGTTCAACTACTAATCAAGAGTTCGGGGTTCGAAAAACTAATTGAATTGCCAAATTTAGAATTTGATACGTGAGGCGGCATTATAATCCAAATCCAAGCACGAGATCAAACACACAAACAAGGAAAAATAACAAAATACGGGAAAGTAATGAAGATCTAGAGTGCAGGTGAGAGTTTACGGGGTTAGAAATAAGAGAATATGAAAGATTTTGAAATTTTAAACCGTTTGGCCTTTTAAAACCTTTCCGTTCGCGGCCCTTTCGGCTGTATTAGTTAACCACGCCAACCACTCAGCGATGCACCGAGTGGTGACTTACCTCACCAAGTTTTTTAGGACCTCCAGTCAATTTGAGGGTCCAAACGGTGGACAAAATCAGTCTCGCCGACCTCTTCGGGGAGTCGCCGATTGGACTCTTGGCTCGCCAACCTGTACATTCTCAAACACATTCCACTTTTCAACCTGCACAATCAACACCCGTTATTCAAAATCAACTTAAAGCATTAAACACTTGGGTTGCCTCCCAAGAAGCGCCTTAGTTAATGTCGTGGCACGACATAAGTACCCATTCAAGCTTCATTCTTGGGGGTTGCCATAGTATCACTAGACAACTCCCCTTGTTGTCTTGTGTTCGGATGAGACAAAATTTGACCCATTTTGGTCTCCAGCTACTTGATATAGATTGAGTGAGACGTCACCATCTGATTGAGAGTCGAGACATCTTTTTTTTTTTTTATCTTTTTCAACACTTTCTTGAACTCTTCAATTTTGTTGAGAATGTGTGAGAGCATATCTTCTGTCTGGCCACTCTCAGAGTCCTTGGGCTTTCGATGCTCATGGGGAGGAACATACCTATCCTTCTCCCCCTTTCTATTCCATCCTTGGTTGTCTCCCGGCCTTGAGTATTTTTCACGATAAAGTCCTCCTTGATTGGCTAGGAAGTTTACTTCTTTATTGTACAACGCTTCAAATTCCATGACATTTTTGGCCAAGATATCTAGCTGGGTCATCATTTTGGCCATGCTCTGGAGTCTCTCTTGATCTTTTATGATTTGTTCTTTCATCATTTCATAAGTGAGAGTCTCTCTTAATCTTTTATGATTTGTTCTTTCATCATTTCATAAGTGAGATGAGAGACTTGGTCTTCGCGAGTATTATACCACCCGGAGAAAGTTGGTCAGCCACTCCTCTATTTACCGAATCAAGACCTCTATAGAAAAATTCCAGCAACACCTTATCTGGAAGCCTATGAGTTGGGCACTGCAGCACCAGTTTCTTAAACCTCAGCCACGTCTCATGGATTAGCTCACCCTCCAAGCGCTTGAAACTTTGGATACCATCCTGAAGTATCATCATCTTCGATGGAGGAAAAAATCTCAATTGGTACATTGTGATCAACTCTATCCAAGAAGTGATAGAATCTCTTGGCAACTCAACCAACCACTTGTTTGCCTCTCCCATAAGAGAAAATGGGAACAACCTCAACCAGACCAATTCTTGTGAGATGTTTTTAAATGAGAACGGTCCACATAGATCAACAAAATTTCTGAGATGCTTATGGGGATCCTCATGAGTTAGCCCTCCAAACAAACCCTTCAGTTATCGGAGCTGAAGCATAGTGCTTGTGATGTGAAACACAACATTTCCTTCAGCTGGAGGCAAACGAATAGCCCCAACACCACCCATTTAGACTGGGTCATTGATGTTTGGGTCATTGACGTCGTTGAGGTTTCCGACATCATCTTGGTGGACCACTTGGCTACCATTGCTACCGCTCATCTCCTCTTCTGTTTGAACACAAGCAACACAAAACCAAAACTAAAAGTAAGTAGATTCAACTATAACTAAAAAGAAAACAATTCAACTTCACCAAAAGAATTTCAAACTACACCACTCCCCGACAACGATGCCATTTTGATTTCAACATTTCAAGCACACCTCATCCAATTTTAGGTGTCAACAATCTCAAATTAGCATAAAACCCAACTAAATGAGTTGAGGTCAAATCCCACATGGAGCGGTGCGTGTTTCAAATTCAAATATGAAGTGCAAACGTGGTCTAATCAGCCATATGAATAGAAATTATCAAAAAAGACATTAATCAAATGAAGGGGTGACAAAAATGTCAGATGGGGGTTTTGGTTTATAATTGTCAACTACAAATAGTCACAAAAACTATGAAATAACAATAGGGAGAAGAATTCTCGGGATGTGATCGATTATAGGCAAATATAGGTGTATGGATAATTGAAACTACTAGTAAACAACTAAAAATCAGTGAGTAGGCTAGACTATAAGAGAGATAGCTTTCTCTCGAACAACTACCCCGAATCAGGTGATTTTTGAACATCAACATGCATGACAATGAAGAACAACCCACACCTTAATTCATCCGCTCTTTTGAGCTAGATGGGTAGGATTGGGTTTAGGATTTACTCTCTCGAGCTAAACCCAGATCAACCCAATACCCACAAATCATTAATCAATAATCTTAGTTCTAAAACTTCTCTCTCGAGCAAGCCAAGAACACAAAGACTAATCCTCAATTAATGATGAAACTCACTTCAAAATAGAATTTAAATTCAACCCATAATCACATGATCACACTCCAAGAATTGGGGTTTTAGCCAAACATCATAAAAGGGTAAAAATGATTACCAAATCGATTATCCATTTGTAGAATATTCGAAATCCACTTCCAAAATCTCCAAATTGAATCTCTAAGGTTCATCAAAAACTAAGAAGAACTTAATAGAAAACTTTTCTTAGCTCAAATAAAAGATAGTTGCTAAACTCAATGTCCAAAATCTAATTTATAGTCGCCAAAAATAAGCCACGAAGGGCTATTCGATGAGGTAAGTCAGGTGCACTGAACTACTCGGCGAGCCACCCTTTGACCTCTTCCATCGCCTTTTCACCTTGGCATTCAACATCCTTGAGGTCTGTAACTTTGGGAGATCTATATTTGCTTCGCAGAACCGCTTGGAGATCCGCCGACTACTCCTTTTCATCTCCGACTTGGTTCTTTCCTTCAGGGCTTGGCACACTGGAATTTTAGGTGGTCAGATAGCCACTTGGCGATTCACCAAGTGCCCTTGGCGATCACCAAGCTTGCCTTTCTTCAGTTTGTTTTGTTCCTTTTTGCTTGTTAGTGTTCTTTCTTTGTTCCTCAATACATATACCTAAATACCAAGGATTTAACATCGGTTTATGGAAAAAATAAAGCATTTGAGGACACTAAATCTATATAAAAGCCCCAAATGAGTCCAAATCTCGAACTCATCACATAAACTTGCACGATTAGAAGTTCGACTAATGGATTCCAACGAAGGAGGAGTGGTGGTGATGAATGGGGTTGAATCATCATTAGTGTATGAGGTGAAAGAGAAATAAGACCAAGCTCCTATTTTGCTTGAATTAAAGGGAAATTTTCATAAGCAAAAAGTGATAGCTTTTGAATAAGGGTAAATGGTGTATTGAGGTATCAAGGTAGATTGTGTGTACCAAAAGTGGATGAAATCTAAGAGGAACCTCATAGCTCCAAATATTCTATCCATCCGGGCTCCATAAAGATGTATCGTGACTTGAGAGAAGTCTATAGGTGGAGTAGTATGAAGAGGGGTATCAAATAGTTTGTTGTGAAGTGACCGAATTGCCAACAAGTCGAGGTAGAGCAACAAAGGCCCGGTGGTATGGCTCAGAACATAGATATTCCAAAATGGAAGTGGGAGATGATCAATATGGATTTCATTACAGGTTTACCACGGTCTCACGGGAAACATGATTTGATTTGGGTAATTGTAGATCAAATGACTAAATCAACCCATTTCTTACCGGTAAAGACTACCTATTTAGCAGAAGATTATGCTAAGTTATATATTCAAGAGGTTGTCAGACTTCATGGAGTTTCAGTGTCCATCATTTCAGATAGAGGTGCGTGATTCACTGCACAATTCTGGAAGTCTATCCAGAAAGGTTTGGGTTCCAAGGTGAACCTAAGTACTGCTTTTCATCCACAGACAAATGGTCAAGAAGAGTGCACAATTCAAACATAAAAGGATATGTTAAGGGCATGTGTGATCGATTTCAATGGTAATTGGGATGATCACTTACCTCTCATAGAGTTTGCTTACAATAATAGTTATCACTCTAGCATCCAAATGGCTCCTTATGAGGATTTTTATGGGATAGATGTAGATCTCCTATTAGATGGTTTGAGGTTGGTGAAGCTGGGATGATAGGGCCGGATTTGGTTCATCAAGCTATGGAGAAAGTGAAGATTATTCAAGAGAGGTTGAAAACAATGCAGAGTCATCAGAAGTCCTATAGAGATGTTAGGAAAAAAGACTTAGAGTTTGAAGTAAATGATTGGGTTTATTTGAAGATTTCACCCACGAAGGGTTTTATAAGATTTGGTAAGAAGGGGAAACTTAGTCCTCAGTATATTGGTCCTTATAGAATATCCAAGAGGATCGGTAATGTGGCTTATGAGTTAGAGCTACCGCAAGAGTTAGCAGTGGACCATCCAGTATTTCACATTTCTATGTTGAAGAAGTGTATGGGCGATCCTTCACTTATCATACCTACTGAAGATATTGGTATTAAGGATAACTTATCTTATGAAGATATTCCAATTCAGATTCTAGATCGCCAGGTTCGCAAGTTGAGAACCAAGGAGGTAGCATCAGTCAAGGTTCTATGGAGGAATCAGTTTGTTGAGGAAGCTACTTAGGAAGCTGAGGAGGATATGAAGAAGAGATACCCAGATCTCTTTGAGTCTGGAGAAATTCCAAATTAAGGTACTAATCCTTTTCTTGGTATTTATTTAAGTTGAAATGTTTTGTTACTTTGCATATTGAGTGTTTGAACTGGGTGTCAAATGTTACCACCCTTAGTCTACTTAGAGTAATCTCATTCGAGGACGAATGTTCCTAAGGGGGACATATTGTAACACCTCTGTATTTGAAAGAGCTAAGAATAGAAAGAACTAGATTGGAAATAGAAAAATCCGAAATTTTGCAAGTTATGCATAAGTTATGAGTAGTGGGTCAACTTCAAACGACCATAACTTTCAGTAAAAGATGCTTTAGGTGGCCCATAAGATATCAAATAAGAGGTCTTGGAATCCTCTTTCCAACGCCACTGAGTTTGCTAATTTTTGAGCTTGTATGAAGGAGATATGCCCGTTGAAGTAGGGCTGTCCAGTTAATGAAAGTTACCCAAAAATATGAGGGGTATTTTGGTCTTTTCCTTACCCTATCAGATTTAATTCATTTTAGGGTCTAAACTGGTTTTGTTTAGTTTACACAATCATAATTCACGCTAGGGTTTTAGAAAAGAATTCAAGAGGAGAAAAGAGGAAAAATGTCAAGGTTTCGTCAAGTTCTTGAGGTTTCGTTGCGGATTTCACCAAGGGTTTGTTCCCTAAGAGGTATGCGAGTTCACATAGCATTGGGTTCATTCACCCACACGCCAATCATATTTTTTTAGCATAATTTCATCCTAGAAAGTTGAAAGTTTGATGTTCTTGATTACAGTTCTTTGAAAGTATTGTTTCCGTTCTTGAATTAGGATAGATTGGATGAGTTCTTCAGATAAAAATTAGTAAATTGAGGGTAGTTTGGAGTAGATTATTGTTTACATAAGTTGAGTATTCGAATCTAAGTGATTGGGAAAGAAACCATTCGATTCTAGGCAAATTAGGGTAAAAAAATGAGTAAGAAAAGATCGGGCAGAAAATAAATTACCAGGTCTGTGACGCGGAGCTATTCCTTAGAAGTGAAACTTTCCTCTCCACAAAGCAGAGAGAATGAGGACTCCATTGTTTCAAAAATTATTTCACGACCAAATATTATAATTCATCTCCACGTCGCGGACTTGTTCCCCAGACAATATTTTCCAACCGTTTCTCATTATTAACTATCTAAAACTTATTTAATTATCACGACATCCTTCCTATAATAAATCTTCACCTTGAATTCATAATTCTACTTCAAGGTAGAGTTAAGAGTTAAGTCTAGAGAGTTCTTCGAGTCTTTTCAAAAAGTTTTATACAATCATTTTAAACTTGTTTTAAGACTTAAGAATTGAGTTTGAGGAAGAGTAGAACTGAGTTCATTTTCTTTAAAATGATTTATGGGAACTAAGTATTCCCTAGAGTAAATGGTTTCATATTTAAGATGATAGGAAGCACTGATTTTCAAAAGAGTTTTCATGAGCAGTTTAGTACCATCTCTTCTAAGAGAAAGATTTTTTAGTAATAATCTCAAACCACAGAAAGAGTTATGTTTTTAAACATATGATCTAGTTACATTTTGAGAGTAGTATTGAGCACCGATATGGGGACGAGTTCAGATAACTCAAAGTCTCCATAAACCATGTAGCCATCATGGGTAGAAATGATCATACTTTTTAGATGATTCCTTAATGGTTTTTAGCATAAACTAGTGGATCCACTTAGTAGTAGGTTCTATACCCCGGCAAGGTATAGGACAGTTCTGGCAGCATGGGCTAGATGATGTATCATCAAATAACTCATAGTGATGGTTGTCGGTTCGAGAATCTCCCACAGAGTTACTTGTATTTTTATATACAAAACTAAGTTATTATTGTATTGTTTCAATACATTGAGTTGCTATCTATTGTTTAATTTTTTTTCTTTATACTGCATCTTTATCGCTGCTTTATATTGAAATGAGTTGAGTTGAGTTGAGACGAGGTAAGTGTTTCTTTCAGTTCCAGTTCAAGCTTATGTCTTGTTTTAGATTTCCCCTCACAGGCTCATATATTCTATGTACTGATGCCATTTGGCTGACATCATTTTATAATGTAGATACAGGTAACCAGGATCAGCATCCAGCGCTTCATTGATCCAGTTGAGCTTCAGAGTTGTTGGTGAGCCTCTTTGCATTCTGGGGGATCCATTGTTTACTTTATCATTTTATTCTTATTATTAGGATGTCGTGGATCTTGTCCCGACGTCCATCTAAGTTAGTAGAGACTTCATAAATAGTTAGACATTTTTAGTTCATGAGTTTTTCCATTTCAGTTATTGATGTATGAGACTTGAGCTGCCATTTTAGTTAGTTGAATGTTTATTTCTAACACATTCTAAGTTATCATTTGAATTATAGTTACGTTTTAAAGTGCTTTTATTATGATTAAGTCTTCCGCTAAGAATTAAGCCATGCCAAGGGTTCGCTTGGGGCCATCAATGGTTCTCGAGTGCCAGTCACGTACAAGGTGTAGGCTCGGGGTGTGACACTCTGGTAAGGGCTTAGGGTTGAGATCTATGGGTGACGCCATTGTTGAAAGCGAATAAGCTTCAGAAGTTGATACAGAGCAAAAGAAAAAGTGTAGATGGATTTCTTCATCATTTTTCTTAGTTTTAACAGATCAGATTGTTGATTTTTTTTCTCAATTTTTTGTTGTTCATCTTTTTCTGATACATATGAGTTCAGTTTTTTAATGTATCTAGTTGTTTTTGTTTCTTATATTAATGTATAATTCCTTTGTTGGTGGCTCCGGTAAAGGCTTTGGGTCGAGATCCATGAGTGACGTCATTATTGAAAATGAAAAAAAAGCTCCAAGAGTTCATACAAAGCAAAAGAGAAAGTGTGGAAGGATTTCTTCGTCATTTTTATTTTTTTTGCTTTTAGCCGATCAATTTTTTTTGTTGTTGCTTTCAGCGGATCTTTTAATGTATCTAGTTGATTTTGATTCCTAAATTAATGGATAATTCGTTCGTTTCACATTGATCCGTGATTCCATGGTGTATCAAAGTAATTTAATCATAGTTTCGAATTATTTGTTATTTTATTTTAGTGCTTAAAACATTATATCTTCTATATTTTGGCTATATTTAAAAAAAATATTTATAGTGTAATTTTTTTTAAAAATGTATATAGATATAGTCATACAGATAAACATTATTTTCTTATTGCTTATGATTTTTATGATTTTCCTCAATTCAAATCACTTGGCTTCAGAATTAGGTCATTAGATTAATCCCAAATTTCAAAAATATATATATATAGAGAGAGAGAGAGCGATGCAATTACAAACACAAGAAATTATGAAATAAAAGCATAACTTTTCATTCATCTTTTATTCTTTTTAAAAGAGACTAAAAATTTATATAATTTCTAATGACCAAGTAAGAGTATGACAAGGTATATTGATGGTGCAAACACAAGTAAAATGTCCTTGGCCTTCATCATCACACCTTGATCCTGTAAAGGGTATGAGATATACAAGAGAAATATATTTTTATTCACGTACAGCCTTCTCTTTAAATAGATTCAGTACAAACTGATAAAATACGATACCAACAGAAACCTAGATTACAGGAAGCGATTAAAGTCCTAAACAGTAAAGACGCCTAACTATGGATATCATCATATGGATGAAATACGGGAAACTAATAACAGACTCCTAAACAAAATGGTAACATTTATTATCTGTTAATATGCCCCCACAAGTTGGGGTGACTGGAACAAGACCTAACTTGTGGAAATGGCGCTGAAAAGTTGTGCGGGGAAGAGGCTTGGTGAGGACATCAACAACTTGATCAGCAGAGTGAAAGTGATGAACCTCAAGTGCCTTCTGTAGAACTTGCTCACGAACAAAATGAAAGTCAATGGCTATATTCTTCATCCTACTGTGAAAAATAGGATTAGCACAAATGTAGGTGGTGCTAATGTTGTCACAGAAAACAATTGGTGAAACAGACAATAATAGGTGAAGCTCCTGAAGCAAATTCGTTAGCCAATTGACTTCAGAAATAGCAACAACAACAACTCGGTACTCGGCTTTTGTAGATGAGCGGGAGACCGACTTTTTTTTAGAAGACCAAGAGACTGGTGAGTTCCCAAGGTAGATAACATAACCTGTTGTTGATGTTCTATTTTGTGGATTTCCAACCCAATCAGAGTTAGAATAAGCAAGTAATCGGTCTGCTGGTTCGCCACTGAGCTGAACTCTCAATGTGCTTGTGTGTTTCAAGTAGCGCATCAAACGTTTGATAGCTATCCAGTGAGACACTTCGGGATTATGCATAAACTAAGACAACTTACTCACAACAAACCCGATGTCAGGCCTAGTGAAGGATCTATAGTGAAGCTTACCAATGACTCTTCTGTAAAGGGAAATGTCAACTACAGAATCAACGAAGGTACATGGTGATGTCATTGGTGTTGGAACGCCCTTGCAATCAGTCATATGCAATTCTTCTAGAAGATCCATGACATATTTTTGTTGAGACAAAAAGATGGCAGTTGGTGTGGATATCAATTCAATACCCAAGAAATAATGCAAGAGGCCAAGATATTTGAGAGAAAATCGTAAGAAAAGTGTTGTAATTACAGACCTGACACTTCCTTGAATACTGCCTGTAATATTTATGTGATCAACATATATGAGAATGTATACAGTAACACCACAATAATGAAAGATATACAAAGACGAGTCAGATTTTGATTTAACAAACCCAATACTTGTCAAGTAGGTGATGAGTTTCGTGTACGAAGCCCTAGGAGCCTGCTTAAGCCCGTATATGGCCTTTTTGAGCTTGAAAATGTATGTTGAATAGTGAGAGGACTCAAAACCAGGAGGGAAACATGTACATGTCTTCTTCAAGACTGCCTTGCAGAAAGGCATTATTGACATCTAATTGATGAATAGGCTAGGAGCGTTGAGTAGCAATTGCAAGGCCTAAGTGAACTGTTGTAGGCTTGACAACATGGCCGAATGTGGAATGATAATCTAACCCAGGTCTTTCTATGAAGCCTTTGGCTACTAGGTAAGCTTTATACCTATCAATGCTTCCATTAGGTTTATGCTTAATTCTAAACAACCATTTACAATCCACAACATTTCGAGAGGGATCATTAGGGACCAAATACATGTCTGGTTTCTGATTAGAGCATCATATTCTGCTTTCATTGCTTCTTGACATTGGGGATAGAGTTGTGCTTGACGAAAGGAGTGCGGAATTGATGGAGAAGGATTAGTTGTAACAAGAAAACTCTTGGGTTTGAGGCTATTTATTTGTGAGCGGGTAACCATTGGGTGAGAACGTATGTCTGGTTGCGGTAGTGGTGGGAGTTGAGGGGCTTGAACAGATGTGGTAACTGTAGAAGTTCGACATCTATAGGTTCGGGTGATGGGTGGCTTACTGGTAGTCACCGGAGATAGAGGAATAAGAGTGGATTGAGTGGGGAAGGGAGTAGTAGAGGTGTTTGCTAGATTGTTGGGAGAAGGTAGAGATGTACCTGATCTTGGCGACGCTAGTGACGAAGGAACATATAGATACCTTTGAGCACCCGTAGACAATGGCTAAGGTAGTTCAAAATAATGTGGTGCTGCTGGGATATCATTGTGCATCTCTATTGAAGGAGATAAGTCATCCCAAGAAATTTTCTAATGTTGATTTTTATATTTAGAAAAAATATTGGTAAAAGGGTAACTAGTTTAAAAAAAATACTACATCTTTAGAAAGAAAACTTTGGAGGTGGTCGGGTCAAAGCATTGATGACAATAATATTTATTTGAAAATCCCAAATAGACATAGGGCTTTGATTTCGAATCAAGCTTATGTTGTGTATGGTTTTAACCACGGATAACAGCTTGATGACATGCAAAACTCCAAAAGGTGGATGGTAAAGAGGCTTGATGCATTAGAGTTTTTGCAGTCTCAACTGGCGATGTTTTCTTTCAACTACATTAAATCTTTGTGGCTTATAATGTGGGGATATTAAGTGTTCAATGCCCTGAGATTTCAAATAAGAAGTTAAACTCTGAAATTCACCTTCTCCGTCGGTATAAAAAAGATAATATTTTTGTTTGAAACCATCGTTCAAGCAATGGATGCAATGTTTTGAAAACATCTAAAACCTCGTGTTTGGACTGAATCGTGTGGAGCCACATGTATTTTGAAAACTAATTCACAAAAAAAACATAATAACTTTTCCTATTGACAGATAAAACTAGAGACAGGCCCCACAAATCACTGTAAATAATTTGGAGAGGCATGCGACTCTGCAAAGAATTTTTTGAAAAAGATTGCCTGTGGCTTTTATTTGATTAACATGAATTACAAATGGAAAGACAGTCTTGCTTAATAGGAATGGAAAATTTATTCAAAAACAAATCTAAAGAACGGCGTGTTGGATGCCCCAAATGTCGATGCCACAGATCGAAAGACACAACCAAATTGCATTGAGATTGAGAAGAAATAGGATTAACTAGAGGCCACTCATAGAGGCATCCCCTACTCCGCCATTGAACTAATAACGACGCCCCTGTGCTAAGATCTTTCACAAGATAAGAGAATGGAAAGATTTCAATAGATGTATTATTGTCACGACAAAATTGAGAAACTAAAATCAGGTTACTGGAAATGGAAGGGGAGCAAAGTATATTGGATAATTGAAAGCTAGAATCAGATGCAGATAAATCAGTGTTACCAGTGTGAGAGATTGGTATGGTGTTACCATTTCCCATAGCGATTTCCTCCGGACCATTGTAGTCAGCAACGTTGTTGAGACCGTGGGCATCCGATGCAACATGATGTGTAGCGCCTGAATCGACTGTCAATGTGGCAAATTGCTATATTTGTTGTCTAGCAAAGTTGGCCCGTGCCTGAAAATGATTATGAGACTGAAAACGACAAACGCACGCAGAGTGTCTAGGTCGGTCACATTACTGACACACTAAGTGGACTTCTTGCGAATTAGTGTGATGATTACGCCTTGACTGAGAACGTTGCTGGTTGTTGTTTGAACACCTATTAGTGTTGGTAGCGCTGGTCCACGTTTGAGAGATGGACTTTTGAGCAACAACAACAATAATTATAGTGGATTGAGGTGGATCATTGTTTTTGAGGAAAAGCTCGTGATTGCTAAGCTTTTCAAAAAGTTCAGCATATGAAATTGGAGTGTCACGTGCTCTAATTGCTACAGAGATTTTGCGATATTATGGTCCAAAACCAGTGAAAATCTTGACAATGAGTTCGACATTGGTGACAGGAGCTCCTGCAGTCGCAAGTTCATCACAGAGAGATCGAACTTGGTTGAGATAGTCTGTTACAGGTTGACTCTCTTTCATGAGACGAGCGAGGCGATCTCGCAAGTTGAATATGTATGTTTGTGACTTATTGGCATAAGTCGTGTGGAGAGAATCTCAGTCTGCTTTGGTTGTGGTTGCAACGTCTACAATAGAAGCAAGAGTGGGATCTACTGATGCTAAAATTGTGTTTTGGATTAACTGGTCCTGGTGAAACCAATTAACATAATCGGGGTTGGAAATTATCAAGTTGTTGGTGGTGGTGGTCTCAGCAGGAGCAGGGATAGTCCTATCTAGATGACCATAAAGATTGTTTCCTCTCATGAGCATGGACAGTTGGGACTTCCACAATGAGAAGTTATGGCTGTCAGCAAGTCTAATCGGAAGCTGGGTAACCGAGTTGAATTGAACAATGGTTGTAGTGGTAGTTGCATCAGAATTGGTAACTGAGGGTGCCATTGGTGGTGAGTGCGTAATAAGGAACTTAGAACTCTGTGAGGAGAACAAAAGCTCTTGATCGCCATTGGTGGTGAGTGGGTAATAAGGATCTTCTAGAATTAGTGCTATGAGTAGGAATCGATTAAGAATACAAACATATAGATATGAATTGAATTAGAATAATGTGAATATGATGGATCTTGACTAGTAAAGTTGAAGTTGAACCTTTATGATGAATTGTGTCTAAAATCACTTGATAATGAAGAATGTGATTAGAATACCATGAAATTTAGGTATGAATGATGATAGTAAGAAGTAAAGCTTTGAGTGTAAGGCTTGTAGTTATGAATGTTGATCATTAGGGTTTTGAGAGTAAAACCAAATTGATGAACTAGGCATGTTAAGGCTTTGAGAGTAAAGTATATTTGAGAATAGAAGCTCAATGGATAGAGTTATGGTGGAAGACCTTTACCTACCTAATCTACCTTATGAATGCTTGAATGTATGAAGTGATAGAATTACTTGAGTCATGATGATATCCATGTCTAATGTAGAATTCTAGATATGATATTATGCATGAATGATATGACATGAAAGGTTCTCTCACATAGAGTGATTCTAGGTTAAAAGTCTATTCTCACCTAAAATGAATCTAAGTCCTAGAACTATGAGATGTTATGAGGCTTGTGGTGATTCCCCTAAAAGACCTTTACATGATAGGAATGTGAGGTGAGTTCCCTTATTCCTAATTAGTTAAGCATGGGGAGTGTGAGGCGATTACCCTTTATATATTTGTGACTCCCAAGGCAAGCGGTGATTACCCATTAGCCATGGAAGCAATTACCTATGGTCCTTATGTGATGATGTGGAGGCGAATACCTACATTACACATTAAAATGGATATGGAGGCGAATACCTATATCCCATTAAAATGAACATGGAGGTGAATACCTATGATTCATTGATATATATGACTAGTGGTGACTCCCTTTGTCTCTATAATTCATTAATATGTGTGACTATAGGTGAGTACCCCTGTCTTTATGATTCCATGATATGTGTGGCTTGAAGTGATTCCCCTTTGTCCTTTATGATGAACTAAACATGTATGCCTTGAGGTGACTCCCCCTTGCATTCATGAACATGTGCATGATTAGTTTGGATTGTAGCTTTAGAGGTCCTCCAATACATTCATGACTAGTGGTGGTTTCCCTTGTCTTTATGATGTTAAGAGATGATAAACATGAATGATGAACCTAACATGTCTAGCTTAGCATGGGTAGGATTATGGGGTCTTGTTCATGCATGGCACAAGCTTGCCTTAAGGTGACTCATGATGTGTTTCTCTTATATGATGTATGCTTAGATAGGATTGTGCTATAGTTGCCTTCCTTGTTATGTTATGATTGACTAAAGGTGAGAGATTTCTTTGGTTATGAAGTAAGCTAAGAATAAGACCAGTGAGTGGTAAGTATGCATGTGGTGACTTCAAGGTTATGGTTAGTGTGAATGGTATTATGGGATGATTTTCATGCATTGCACAAGTATGCTTTGAGGTTACTTAGAAGTATGGTGCTCTTAGTATATGAAGGCATAGAAGACTATGCATATAGACTATGATTAAGATGACCAAAAAGGGGTACTTAGTTTGGATGGTATTATGAGATGCTATTCATGAATGATACAAGTATGCTTTGAGGTTACTTGCAAGTGGTCTTATTATGATGAGAATTGACTAGGAGTTGAGTAATGCTCATATGATGCTTATGTTGGAGACTTTGCTTATTATTATGATATTGTCTCTTATGTTTATAATTGATGTTGCATGAAGTATTTCATATGATTATGGATTATGTCTTATTGACTAACGCTTATCTTATGCTCTTATGATTGTATACTAGCTAACATATTTAGTACATTTCAGAGATTGAGTTTTATTCTTAGAGATAGGTTTCTAAGGAGCAAATGAGTTGCACATTTGCTGAGTCCTCATAGCTTCGAGGACAAAGCCCACTATTTCCTTTATGTCTTTTATTTCATGTTTTGAGACTATTGTATGGGCTATGTCCCAAGAGTTTTATTCAAGTTGTATTAGATGGTTTGAGACAAAAGTGTAGTAAAGACTTCTGCTTGCTTTTATGAAAATACTTCGATTGTACGGATAAAAGTTTTTAAAATTTCCATACTTTTCTATTATATTATTTTATGAAATGCTAAGGGCTAGTATGAGATCCATTCGGGGTCAAGTACGCCGTGTTACATCCCAGGGTAGGGTGTATCCCTGGGTCGTGACTCTAGAAGTTGTAGAAGACTCCACAAAAGGACTCAAAGGGACTTTCTTAGAATGTTCGAAAGAATTCTCAAAAACTTAACTCTTAACTCTACCTTGAATTTTATTTATGAATTCAAGGTTGTGATTTGTGATAGGAAAGATCTCGAGATGTTTAGGAGTGTTTTTAGATAGTTAAACATGAGAAACGATCAAGAAATCACTGTCTGTAAGCACGTCCGCAACACAGAGATATATTTAAATATTTGTTCGTGAAATAAATTTTGAGGCAGAATGGTACGTGACCGCTCTGCGACGTGAAAAAAAAATTGTGAAATGGGGAGGTAGGTCCGTGACGCGGACTGGGTTGTCATATTCGCCTGACTTTTTCCTTCTTCGTTTTCTTACCCCAATTCGCCTAAATTCGATTCTTTTTCGTAATCCCTCTTTAGATTTAGATACCCAGCACAAGAACACAAGAACCTACTCATATACCACTCTAAAATCGACATGATTTCACCAAGAACTCAACAATCTCATCTAAACTCAAGAACTAAAGCCAATTTCGAGGACATAATTCAAGAACATCATACTTTCAACTTTCTAGAACGAATTTAACGTTGAAATTAACATGATTGGTGTGTGGGTGAACAAACCCAACACTATGGAAGCTTACATACCTAAAAGAACCATCTTCTTGAAGGAAAATCTTGGAAGAAGAACCCTAGCCTTAATGTTTCTTGAATTCCTTGAGCGTAGAATTTTTGGAGTGGATGAGAGGGTTTGATTTATGAAAACTGATTTTCTACACGTTTAGGGCAATTTAGATGACCTCCTAAGGATTTTTAGGACTAAAATACCCTTCAAGAAATAAATAAAACGAGTTGGGGGTCGGAATAATTTATCAGCAGGCAGTGAGGTCCGTATTAGCTCCGTAACGTGGGGCCATCGTGGAGTTGCTGCCAAGTTTGAGCGTCGTTAGTAAATCAGTCATAACGTTTTACTCAAAGCTTGAAATTTACCAAACTCGGTGGCGTTGGAAAGAGGACTCAAAGACCTTTCTTTATCTATCTTGTAGCCCACCTAACTCATCCTGTACTAAGAGTTATGGTCATTTGAAGTTAACCAAAAACTCAAAACTTAAGCATAACTTGCAAAATTTCAAATTTTGCTATTTCCAATTTAGTTCTTTCTGGAACTCAAGGTGCTACATCTAGTGCCCTTAATACTTAAGAAATTTTAAATTTCTCGGAAAAATTCTACTCACCACGAAGGATGGTTCGAGTATTTGTCAAAAAATTTCTGGGGTGTTACAGGTTTAGACATTTAAAATATATAATCTAATTTTAATATTTCTTTATTATTTAATCATGTAACTAATACTTATTAGACTTATTTTAGCATGATTTTGTACTATAAATTATGATCATTTTCATTATGACTTTGCAATATTTATTTTATATGATGATTTCATTATTATTTTTTATTGAATATTTTAGTGTAATCACTCATCTCATATTTTGTGTTATTTTCTTAAGAAACACCTTAGATAGTTGTATTTTGGTTGGACTAAATTTTTTTTTGAAGCACAAGTTAATTATATATTTGTATGCATACTTTACCGGAAAAAATCACAAACTTGAAAAAATCTGAGGTTTACTAGTTTGGTTTGATTTAAAAATTTTAAAATTCGACACAATGGTTTGGTTTGGTATTTGAAAAACCCGAACCAACCCAAGGTTGAAATATCTAAAAAAAAACCGAGTTTTATTAAATTGGTTTGAAATTTGAAAAATCCAAACCAACTCGGGCATGTACAGTACCCCTACCAATCTATATGATACTCAAAATTTACAAGATTGTTACTATTGTTTTCCCAATTCTTTTATCAGAATCATTTACAGTAATGTCTAAGTCGGTTAATAGAAAGATCAAGAAGATGAAAACATTGTGTTTAGGTGAAAACTATGAAAGAGGAACTTCGGTTGTGAAATTTTGTGGTACTAATGATAGTTCAATTTCTGAAAGAAGATCAATACCCTGATAAATATAAAAGCATGACAGTGGATAAATTCTAAAATGATACACCTCTAGATTGCTACAATAACTGTCACAAAGTTTGCCGGTGGAATTATCAAGAGATTCAAAGATCAACTTTCGATTGATATGAAACGTAGTTGCTGCAACTAACTGTTTAACAAGAGATGAGAAGAAACATGCATAATATTTATCTGGTGCAATTCCATAGTTGTGAAACTCCTCCTATCACCTCCCTTTACTTGTGACAACTCATGATTGAAAAAATAATAGTAACAACTCAGTAAGTTTTGAGTACCTAATAGGTTGGACTTTGGATTTCCTCAACTAAAAGCAAGATATTCTTATCATAACACGGGCTTGTTTCTATGTAATTTTAACATCATTTAATAATGGAGAAACTTGCGTTATAAAAAAATTGTTGAGAAGGTTGGAGTTCTCAGTTCTCACCCTTTGAAACTGAGCATATTTGTTAATTATTTTTACATCTCATGTGAGTTGCATGTGATGAAGCCTCTATTTAATTTGATAGTCTTTTATTGGGTCGTTAGTTTAATTAGGGTCCGAGACTGAATTGATAAGCTCTTAGCATAGATAAAGGACCCTTTCCATAAACTGTTTATATCAGAGACCAAATCAATCTAAACACATACATTAAGGACTATTTTGATCATTTTTTCTAAAAAGTTATGAAGTCTTTTGACTATTCATAAATCTTATTTACCACTTATGATAATCGGATGTATTTGGATTGACTTTTTTTACTTACAACCTAAAAGCTAAAAGTCATTTTGGCGTTTGATTTTTTCTTACATCTTTAGCCCAAAAAAGGTGTTTGAAATTATTTTTTGTGTTTGTCAAACGCTTCCAAAAAAATTTTAAACAAAAAGCTTAAAAGCTAAAAGTCACTAAAAACAAGTCATGTAACACCCCAGAAAATTTTTCGAACTAAGACTCAAACTGTTCTTCGTAGAGAGTGAGCTTTTACCAAGGAATTAAAAATTTCTTAAGTGTTAAGGTCACTGGATGTAGCATCTTGAGTTCTAAAAAGAATTAAATTGGAAATAGCAAAATTTGAAATTTTGCAAGTTAAGCTAAGTATGAGTTTTTGATTGACTTAAAACAACCATAACTCCTAGAACAAGATGATTTAGATGTGCTACAAGATACCGTAGGAAATACCTTTGAATTATCTTTCCAACGCCGCCAAGTTTGCTCAGTTTCGAGGTCGGATGAGTGAGATATGACCTTTTGAAGTTAGGCTGTCCAGTTAAGGAAAGTTAGCCGAAAATAGTAAGGGGTATTTTGGTCTTTTCCTTACCAAATCATATTTAATTCGTTTTTTAGTAAGGTTTTAAGGGTCTAATCCTATTAGGTTCAGTTTTATAATCCTAACATACGCCTAGGGTTTTAGTTGAGAGTTCAAGAAGAGAAAAGAAGAGAAAAGAGGAGAAAAGAGGAGAGGATCAAACGTTCGTCGAGATTCTTGCGTTTTGTTGTGGATTTTTGCCATGGGTTTAATCCCTAAGAGGTATGTAAGCTTCCATAGTGTTGGGTTAGTTCACCCACACGCCAATCATGTTATTTTGAGCGAAATTTCATTCTTGAAGTTGAAAGATTAGAGTTCTTGATGAGTTCTTGATAGGTGTTCTTGAAGTTCATTCTAAATCTTGTTGTGTCGGATTTTGGATGATTTCTTGAGATCAAAGTGAGTATTTTAAGGGATGTATTGAATAGATTAGAGTGTACTTATGTTAAGTAATCAATTCTAAGTGATTGGGGATGAAACCGTTCGATTCTAGGCGAATTAGGGTGAGAAAACGAGCAAAGAATTTCGTCGGGTCTTCTGGGTTGGGGCCTGGCGCGTCGCACCAGACAGAGCTCCCTAAAGTATGCTCTGAAGTTTAGGGGCTGGTGCTCCGCGCCACCCATAGCCCAGGGTCGCCTGCCCAGTCCAGTTTGCAATCGGTTGCTCCGTTTGAGTTCTTTCGAAGGGTACCTTCACCCTTTTTCGATTCTAACTACTCCAAGCTACTTCTAAACACCTAAAATCATTCCTAACATGATCATAACCTTGAATTCATAATTCAAATTCAAGGTAGAGTTAAGAGTTAAGTTTTGAGAATTCTTTCGAACATTCTAAGAAAGTCTCTTTGAGTCATTTTGTGGAGTCTTCTACAACTTCTAGTAACTTGTTTCAAGACTAGAGTAAGTGAGAATGAGAGTGAGGAGAATGTATTCAGGAGTCTATTTTTTCATCATGAGATCTTTCATAGCATGAACCATAACTCTTGAATTCATAATTCACATTCAAGAGAGAGTTAAGAGTAGAGTTCAAGCAAAGCTTTGAGTTCAATTATGAATCCTTTGAGATCGACTATCGATTTGAACTAGGTTATGAGAAAGTAAGTATGAGAATGAGATAAGTTGTATTCACGAGTTCCATATTATTATGTAGACCCTCGAGTTGAGTCGTTCATGCCCATAACTTCCGCATGAACTCCATCAGTTTAGTATCTTTGAAGGGGGTAGTATCTTCAAGTTCTAAGTCTTGAGTATAGAGTTCCTAACCCTTCCGAGATTATAATCCTAATCATGGGACTATTACATGTTACCCATGAAGTCCTTGAGTTGTGTTATACATGTCCATAATTCTGCATGAACCCTATAAGTCGAGCAGTCTTGAGATGTGAAGTACCTTTGAGTTCTTGAGTTTAGTAGTTCATGCTCATAATTTCACATGAACCCATTGAGTTGAGCATTCTTGAAATGAGTAGTATCAGTGAAGTTCTTGAGTTCCAAGTATTGAGATCTATCTATGGTTATTGAAAACCTTGCATCGAGTCGTTCACGTCCATAATTTGGCATGAACCATATTTTAAGAAGTCTTTTACAAATGTTTTAACTTAGTTTTAAGACTTAAGCTTTGAGTTGAGTAAAGAGTAAGAGTAAAGTTAATTTTCTTTAAAATGATATATGGGAACTATATATTCCCAAGAGTAAATGTTTTCACATTTAAAATGAGAGGAAATGGGGATTTCTAAAAGAGTTTTGAGCAAGAAAGAGAACATTGATTCCAAGAGAGCTTTTAAGCTAAGTTTTGAGTAATTATCTCAAGCCAAAGAAAGAAGTTGTTTTAAAACATATGAGCTAAGTATATTTTTGGAAGTAGTATTGAGCACCGGTATGGGGATGCGAGTTCATATTAACTCAAGTCTCCATAAACCATGTAGCCATCATGGGTACTAATGGGTCATGCTTTTTAGATGATCACATAAGTTAAGCTAGTGGATCCGCTAAGTTAAGTAGTTCTATATGACGGCATAGTATATGACAGTCTAGCAGCGTGATGGTAAAAACGTTGTATCACCACTTAGGCTCATAGTGGTGGTTGTCAGTTAGAGAATCTCCCACATAAACTATATTACTTTATTATATAAGTAAAGTTGAGTTAGTTATTGCATTTTCCTTAACAAACTAAGTTGTTTTTACTGTTTTATAAAGCTTTCCATATATTGCATGTGTATTGTTGCTTTATATTGAGTTGAGTATCCAGAGTTGAGTACCTAGAGTCGAATATCTTATCTTTGAGTTGAGTATCTAATCTTCTGAGTTGAGTAAGTTTGAGTAGTTTTGAGTATCCTTGAGTATTTCTTGAGTTGAGTAAGTTTGAAAAGAGGTAAGTATGTTTCCTTTTTATCAAGTTTCAAGCTTATGTTTATGCTTTAGAATTCCTCTTACATGCTCGTACATTCCACATACTGAGCCATTTGGCCTGCATCTTCTCATGATGCAGACATATGTATTCAGGATCATCAACAGGAGACTAGTTGATACATCCGGGAGTTCGAGTTAGCTATGGTGAGCCTCCTTGTTTTCGGAGGATTTCATTTACTTTTCAGTTTAGTCAGGATGTCGTGGGTCTTGTCCCGACTTCCATCTTTATCAGTTAGAGGCTTCATAGATAGTCAATATAGTTGAGAAGTCTGTATTATTCATTTTATTAAATGTTTTAAAGACTTAAGTTACCTATTTTATGGCGAGTTGAATATTATTTTTATATTCAGAGTTTTTCATTTGAGTTAAAGTTTTGTATTTCAATTTTCATGAGTTTTTATTCAGTTTTTAAGCTTTTGTATGCTTGAGTTAGTCTTCCGCTTGTAGTCAGTCAGGATGAGGGTTCGCTTGGGGACCAGCAATGGTTCTCGAGTGCCGGCCACGTCCAGGGTGTAGGCTCGGGTCGTGACAAGTCAATCCAAACGCCCACTATTAAGTCTTTGGTGATGCTATTTGAAATTCAAATTAAAAGTTCTTTATTTGGAATTGGTGTTTGTTTGAAATATTTGAATAAAATATCAATTTCAATTTGAATATTTGATTTCTAATCTTAAATACTATTGAAAGGTATTTTAATTTCAAGTTTGTGATTTCAATTTTTAAAAATTTAAAACTTGAAACATACATTTATATTTCAAAAAAAGAAAATACTCATAGTTTTAACTTTGCAAAAAATACTCATTCTTAGCATGATGAGATTGTATGCACCATGTGTTACGATCTGTTTTTGAAGTTTAAGGATTAAAAATAGAGATAAGTGTTTTTTTTTTAGTTTTATACCTAAACCATTGAGAATGTGAGTTTCATACCTAACTATCACTTATTAGTTTGAAAAAAACACCTCAAAGATGTGTGTAATATACTCTCTTTTTTATTTGCAAAAACCTTATTACATGTCATTCCACGTGGATAAAAATTTTACCTTAACAAAAATTTAAAAAGTATTAATATAAGTTAAAACTAAAGATTAAATATTTTTCTCATCACACTCCATCATCTCCTCTGGGGGGGGGGGGGGGGGGGGGGGGGGGGGGGGGGGGGGGGGGGGGGGGGGGGGGGGGGGGGGGGGGGGGGGGGGGGGGGGGGGGGGGGGGGGGGGGGGGGGGG
>JAJOOH010003851.1:0-23550 GCA_029582605.1 Solanum gracilifrons | reverse complement strand
CCCCCCCCCCCCCCGGCCCTCCTTCAAATACTAATTTAGATATTTTTTTTTTAAAAAAAAAAATAATTCCACCCACTCCACCTAATCCTCAACTTTCTTTTTTTTTTCTCATTTTGTGTTAGATATATACATATTGAAATATTTTTTACTTGCCACCGCAAGACTTTTTTTAAAAATAAATTTTTTATTTATGTTATATTCGGCACACAAGTAGAAATTTTAAAAAATATATATATGTACATATCTAATACAAAACAAGAAAAATGTAAAAATAAATAAATAATTAGGTACGGAGAGTTAAATAGGATGGAGTAGAATTTTTATTTTTAAAAATAAAATGATATCAAATTTTTTTTTGGAGGAAAGGAATGGGTGGTTTGGGGGAGAAGGAGGAGGGGAGAGGGTGAAGTATGAATTTCTTAAATGTATTTTAGAAAGAATTTTAATAGAAAATAAAAAGACAGGGGATTGTCGGAATGGGGGTGGGGAGGAGGTGGTGGAGTGGGGTAAGAGAAATAATTTAATTTTTTAATTTTTTTTTGAGATAGTAATACTTTAATCTTTAATATTTAATTCATATTAATAGTTTATTATTTAATTTTTGTCAAGGTGGAATATTTTACACAATGTGGATTGTCAAGTGTCAAGGTTTTTTCAAATAAAAGAGAGAGTGCATTACACGCATCATTGAGATGTATTTCTCAAACTAATAAGTGATAGTTTAGGTATGAAACTCAGACTCTCAATAGTTTAGGTATGAAACTAAAAAAAGGATAGTTGAGATGGAGTCCGGAGCAAAAAGGGCAAAACAATTACCAAAAATTTCAAAAGGGCACATCATTTTTTAAAACCTAAAGGGTAAAATCGATCCTAACGAAGCGATTTTACTCTGACACAATATTGACGCAGTTAAAAATAAAAATCGCTATTAGGATTTTGTCAAGGCAGCGATTTTTTTTAAAAAAATTCTAATAAAAACACTGCGATTTTCAAAAAAGAAAATTTAAATAAAATCGCTGCCAAGGCAACGATTTTCAAGATTTTTTTTTATTAAAACACTGCTATAGCAGCGATTTTAGTTTTTTTCAAAAAAATTTTGAGAAAACGCTGCCCCTGCAGCGATGTAAGGAAAAAAAAGAAAAAAGAGTTTTGGACAAAATCCTAGCAGCGATTTTTATTTTTAATTGCATCAATGTTGTGTCAGAGTGAAAATTCTTCGTCAGGAACGATTTTGCTCTTTTGATTTAAAAAAAAAATTGATATGCCCTTTTGGAACTTTGGACAAAAAAAATTTCCATTTTGACTCCAAACTCAATTTAGATGTGTTTTTTTCACTTTATCTCTTTACATTTTTTGTTTCTTGAGTGGATCAGCTGCTACATTATATGCACTTTTATAGTAGAGTAGTAGTCAAAGTTCAAAGGGAAGGCATAAGTCTAATGGGGCATTCACGACTCTACTATTGGTGTTAAATAAATGGACACTTGGGTAACACTCTATCAATCTTTAATTAATTACTAAATCCCAATGACAATAATTACAAACTCACTCACCTTTTGGGGGTGGCTAGCGCTTAAAAAATCTAATTTTAATTAAAGTTAAATTAGATTACATTAATTCAATATTTTAAACAAAAAATTTAGATATTAAAAAATTATATGAAAAGTACTATAAATTGCAATTTTTCGCATATCAATATGATAAAAAAAATACATTATAAAATGTAAATCAAAGTTCTTATAATTTGACTCAAAAAAGGGAAATCATGACAATTAAAAGTAGACGGAGGTAGTAGTAATTGCTACTCTTTTGTCCCATATTAACTAATCACCTTTCTAAAAAATACTTGATCACTACTAAATCAAGATAAAATTAATTAAATTTTTCTCATTTTACCCGTATAATTAATAGCATCATGCTTAATGTTCTCATAATTTCTCTTTGGAAGCTTAATCAAAATTAAAGTTCCTAGAATTTAACTTTCCAAAGAGTTCATTTAAAACTTAATTACTCCTTTTACTTTTGCTCTCACCCACTTTAGAATACTTACTTTTTGTATGCCCTGTGTCATCATAAATTATCTTGATATTCATCAATATGGATAAATGATAAATTAGTCAAATTGATCATTTTATATATGATTTCTTAAGTACCGTATAAAATTGAAAGTGATCAGTTATTATGGGACGGCGGGACTAATCTTTAGCAACAATTAATTAACGATAATAGTTTATATATATACACACATCTTAAAGCAAGTATGATATATGTCTATAATATTTGGTTTACTTTCGAATTCGTTGTTGGAGAAAACGATCTGTCAAAGCTGGCTAAACGTATGTTCTAGATTCAAGATTTTGCTCATTTTGCTAGCTCGAAGTAATTACTAGTGAAAATTATACTTAACACTTTTTATAAATGCCGCTAAAACCTATAGTGATATTCGATCTAATGACAATTAACTAATGTCAATAAAAATTTTAGCACTCTTTGTTAATGTGCATATTTATTTTCACTAAAAACTATTTTTATTATATTAAAATTGACTACTACTCAAACAAACCACAAAGTAGTATATTAGGAAATCTCCTTTAAAAAAGTTCATTGCACTAGCTACCCCGGCCCTTTTATCTTTTGTTCAATAAACTTTTCCACTAAAAAGGCCTAAACACATTGACAGGAAACCTTTACAACCAAAGCCTTTTTTGGTAATATAGAGACATAAAGATACCCTTTCTCGCCTTGTATATTCCATTTTAATTAAGTATATTTTTGCAGTAATTGAGAGGGAGAAGAAAAAAGTTTGATTTTTGCCTCGTGCAAATATTTAGGAGTCGTTAGGTAGAATGTGTAATAACTCAGTGTAAGAATAATATCAAATAAAGTATGTTAGTAGTTTTTGCATTAGCAATGCACGTATTAGTTATACGTGAATAAATTACACATAGATTATTTTATGTATTATTTTGTTTAATGTATGAAAAATAATACGCATTGCATAAAAAAATTACTTACAAAGATACTCTCCACTATTATGATGGAAAAGATACAAAAAAAGATTTGGAGGGGTAATTGGGTCTTTAATCATACTAATGCATGCATTATAATCATTACATTACTAACACCTAGGAATTTATGGTATTAGTAATACAACTTTGATATACAATAGAATGTATAATTAATGCAAACATTAGTTATATCTAGGTTGGATGTACTAATAATACACAAGACTAATGCACATGAGCAGAATTATTAAGTATAACACACTCTATATAAATTATTTTTAAAGATAAAAATTAAAGATTATTTTCCACAATTATTCTTTTAGAAAATGTAAAATAGTTAAGAATCTTATTAGAAGAAAGGGTAAACATGAAAAAAAAAAAAAGTTTCAACAATTCTCTAGAACTTTGAAAAATTCAATTACTCCATCTGTTCACTTTTAGTTGTCAGAATTTGACTTTGTACACCCATTGCAAAAAATGATATAGGTATTTTACCAAATTATCCCATATTAAATGATGTATAGGAAAAAGATTTGGAGAATAAGTATTTAATGTTGAGGTAAAACATGAAAAAAAATTATTGTCTTTTTTTTATATGTCAAAAATGACAAGTAAAAATGAAAATCTATTTTAGAAATAAGTGGCAAGTAAAAACTGGATGGAGAGAGTATTTTGAATCGTGAAAAAAGCCTCGACAATTCACTTAATATGAACTAGAGGAAGTATATTCAGCTAGTAGCTAAAATGGTTTTTGTTAACTTTTCTCCGTTAGTTCTGATTTATACTATTCATAATTTTATAGTTTTAAGTTTTCGTATGAATCAATTCTAAAATGATATGTAATTTTATTTTTAAATTTGGGTGCATCCACTCATCAAGAAAAAAAGGTTTTGTGCACCCACTTTACTAAAAAAGAAAAATTGTCCACTCTTTTAAAATTTGAACGTCTTTGAAAAAATTTCTTATTCCTCCACTATTAATACAATACATTTTTTTTTCCTAATACAATCTACCAAACAACCCAGTCAATTGAGAGTAAGGTGGATAAGTCATGATAAAGCTTTAATTCAAAATAAGTATCAAACATCTATACCACTATCCATAGGAAAGAGATTTGTAAAGATTTAAACACATTTGATAGAGTTGACTTCATGACAACGATACTTGATTGAGTAATTGTCAAGTCCTCCACTTACCAATGACATCATTATGTTCCCTTGTGCCTATTATCCGTCCTTGTCAAATAAGCCGACCATTTTTGAAAATTTGATATAAGACATTGAGAGAAGAACTATATAAGAATAAAATGTTGGGAAAATGTTTAAATTTACCTTGGAACATTGTCAAATAGTTTCACCATTAATATTTGGGGTCAAATCATTTTTTTTAATTTATAAAACTAGGCCAAATATACTCATATTTTTTAATAGAAGAAACATTTTAATACATTATTGTTTGGTAGAGTGTATAAAAATAATGCTAAATAGAGTTTATTAGTAATGCTTGCAATAACAATGCATGTCTTAGTTATGCTTGCATTAATTATACATAGATTATTTTTATACATTGTTTGGTTTGATGCATTAAAAATATCATGCATTGCATAAACAAAATTATTTACAATGATACCATCCACTATTATGGTGGAAAAGATGTGTAAAAGGGTTTTGAGGGGCAAGTAAGTCTTTTAATCATGCTAATGCATTCATTAAAATCATTGTATTGCTAATACCTAGAATCCCTGATATTAGAAATACATACCTTAATACACAATAGAGTGTATAACTAATGCAAGCATTAGTTATACATAAATTGGAAAAGAGTATCAAACAAGATAATAGTAATACACAAGACTCTGCTTTTGAATATGTAAACAATTACTTTAGCAATTAATGATAGTTCTGTGCTCTCTGTTGCTTGCATTCCGAGTAAAAGTAGAAGCACTTGAATGACCCAACTTATTAGTATTGAGATCTCATCATCTTGTTGATGTCAAATAGTTGACATTTGTGCCATATAGTAATCTGAAAATATACAACTACGAACCTGGATATAATAAAATAGTTTTTAGTCAAATCAAAAGAAATGTAACTATTATTAAAATGCGAACCAAGAAATTACTTCGATTAAATATGTATATCAGAAAATACATTATAAAAAGCTTAAGAAGCTACAAAGTTATTTATAATTACAATAATCCCTTAAAATTTATACCTTCCGGATACATTAATTCTAATACAAGAAGAATATTTTTGTTGTGCTAAAAAGGGAATAAATCTGAAAACTAATTAAATCCCATAAATTACGCTTACGTTTCTTCTTACTCTCAATCATACAAAGGCAAATCCTAACAAAACGAAGAAATTCAAAATTTCAAATTGCTCCCCCCGTTCAACGAACAAACCTTTCAGATTTGATTCAACAACTTTTGTCGAAATTTTGGGTAAACGAGGTGAGTTATGAAGGATACAAAACTCATGGAATTGTTATTGGACAAAATATTTCCTTTTGAATCTTCAAGTTTGTCGAAGATCCTTTCAATTTTGATTCAAGATTATCAATTTTTTTGAGTTTTAAGATTCTTTCGTCTCCCAGTTTATCGAAGATCCTTTCAATTTTGATTCAAAATTGTTGAAAATTTTGAGATTCAAAATTCTTCTCCTAATTTCTTGAAGGTATACATCATGAATATCTTTGCTACTTAGCATTTTACTATTTATGCATCTTGTTTAAATTGATAAGTTTGTATTTATACTAGATACATCAAATAAATAATTATTGCCAATAAGATGTTAGATTTGAGATCGATACATTACCGTGTGGTAGTTGCTATGTAATATATACATTTAGTAAAAATTCGAATTTACGTATCATATCTAAAAAATTAGTACATGATACATTACTATTTATGTATCTCGTTTAAATTGATAAGTATTGTATTATTACGGAATACATTAAACATGTCATTGTTGCCCATAAGTTGTTTGGTTTGAGATCGATACATGTAGTATAAATTAGTATTTATGTATCATACCTATATAATTTGACGTAGCTATGTATCTGATGAGTCTGAGATTTCAGCTCATTTAGGGCTTTATTTTGATAGTATAAGTGTCCTCAAATGCCTAATTTATGCTCTAAACTGATGTTAAAGTGTTGATTTGCAGCTATGAAGGCTAAGGAGCAAGGCAAGGACATGACCGGACAAAAAGGAACTTAAAAAACTGAAGAGGTGAATAAAAAGCGATCTTGGTGATCGCCAAGACCACTCGGTGCACCGCCGAATGGTTCTTTAGCTCGCCCAAAGTTCCAGCATGCCAGCCCTGGGGAAGAACCAAGTTGGCGACAGAAATGGGCAGTCGGTGGACCGCTGATTGGTTCCGCAATAACAAATTGGATCGCCCAATGTTATAGGACATGAGATGCTGAAACCCAATGCAAAATGGCGATGGAAGAGGGCAATCGACGGATCGCTGATCCACTCGGCGAGGCGCTACTTATTCCACCGAGTGGACTTTTAGGACAAAGCAGAGGCAACTATAAATTGGAATTTAAAAGGAAGTTTTCAGAGGCCGAGTTCCCAGAGAGTTCTGATCCCTAAGCTCTAGAATTAGAATTTTTCTCTTAGTTCTTGAGTTCTTATTGTAAATTTGATGATTTGAAAGTGGTTCTTTGAATTTAACCCTAGGAAAACATTGTAAAGGCTTGGAGACTCTTACCCAGCTGATGACCAATCGAGTTGGTAATTGTTTTTGCCTTTTTATGATGTTTAGCTAAAACCCCAATTCTTGGGGTGTGATCATGTGATTATGGACTGAATTAGCTTATGCATATTATTATTTACTAATTTTAATGCTTGATTGAAGTGGATTTAATTGATAGTTGTGTTTTAATAGAAGAATTGTAGTTGCAAATGCAATTTGAACATAGAATTCTGGGCTTGCTTGAAAAAGAGGTTTAAGAATCAATGCTTTTAATTGATAATTGTAGTTATTGGGTTGATATGAGTTTAGCTCGAAAGAGTAAATCCTAATCTCAATTCTACTTATCTAGCTCGGAAGAGTAGATGAATTAAGGTGTGGGCTGTTCTTATTTGCTAAGCTTGTTGATGTTCAAAAGAAATCACTAGAATCGTGATAGCTGTTCGAGAAAAAGCGATCTCACTTTTAGTCTAACCTACCCACTAATATTTAGCTATTTATTAGTAATTTCAAATACTCATACAGTGAAATTTACCTATAATCGATCACATCCCGAGAATCCCTCTCTATATTGATATTTCCTTTGTTTTGCTTGTGTTGCAACTGATAGTTAATAATCCAAACTTCCTCATCTAACATTCGTTGTCACCCCTTAGATTTATTTGCATGTTTTCGATAAATTCTTTTCCTATAACCGAATAGACCACTTTATAACTTCATAACTGAATTTTAGACACGTACCGCTCCTTATGGGTTCGACCCCAACTCTTCATTGGGTTTTATACTAATTAACGATCGTTTACACCTAGAATCGAATGAGGTGTATTTGATACATTTAATCAAAATAGCGCCGCTACCGGAGAGTGGTGTTGTTTGAAATTCTATTATTGAAGTTTAAATTGTGATGTTTTTGTGTTATAGTTGAATCGACTTACGTTGTTTGTGTTTGTGTTGGTTGTGTTGAACAGACGAAGAAATGAGCGTAAACGGGAGCAATGGTAGCCAAGTTGGCCACCAAGACTATATAGGGAATTTGAACGATGTTAACGACCCTATCCAATTGGGTGGTGTTGGAGCTATACGTCTACCTCCTGCTGAAGGGAACACAGTTTTTCACATCACTAGCACAATGCTTTAGCTCCTACAATTGAAAGGATTGTTTTGAGGGTGGGCTTATGAGGATCCCCATGAGCATATTCGGAATTTCATCGATGTTTGTGGACTGTTATCATTCAAGAACATATCTCAAGAATCGGTCCGTCTTCGATTGTTTCCATTCTCTTTAATGGGAGAAGCCACAAAGTGGTTGGCCGATCTTTCGAGAAACTCCATTACCACTTGGGATGAGTTGAATGTTGTAACACCTTGCTATTTGAAAGAACTAGAAATAGAAAGAAACTATTTTTAGAAATAATCAAATTTAGAAAGTTCGACAAAATTAAGCTAAGTATGAGTTTTGGGTCAACTTCAAACAAACATAACTCCTAGCTCAGGATGAATTAGGTGTACTACAAGATACCGTAGGAAATATCTTTGAATTATCTTTCCATTGCCGCCAAGTTTTCTTGGTTTCAAGTTTTTATGAGGGAGATATACCCATTTAAAGTTGGGCTGTCTAGATAAGGAAAGTCAAAACCAAATTTTAGAAGGGTATTATGGTCTTTTCACTACCCAATTATTTAATTTCATTTTTTGTAATTAAGTTGGGGTCTAAACTGATTGGATTCAGTTTACGCTATTGAAAATAAGTTAGGGTTTTGAGAGAAGAGAAAAGAAGAGGAGAAAAGAGAAGAAGAAGCAAGGAATTGCCAAGTTCTTGAAGAATTGCTTGTAGATTTCGTCAAGGGGTGATCCCTACGAGGTATGTGAGATAACACAGCGTTGGGTTAGTTCACCCACGCGCCAATCATGATTTTATTCAGCGAAATTATGTTCTTGAAAGTATAGAAATTGAGTTATTGATGGATTTGTTTGAAGTTTCTATTGGGTTCTTGATTGTTGGAGTTGTTGATTCAAATTCATGAAATTAGATGTCGTTTTGAGTATATTCTTACATATTTTGGTTATGTAGTCGAATCTAAGTGTTTTGGGAAAGAACCAATTGAATCTAGAGGGTTTAGAGTTGAAAAACGAGCAAGAAAACTCGGAGAGTTCTGGGAAAAAAGGGTGGGGCGCCGCGCCAGCCAGAGCGCCTGACAAAGTGTTCTATAGTTTGGGCTCTGGGGTGCCGTGCCAACGAGTGTGTCCAATCCCCAGTTCTGTAGTTTTACCTCTGGCGCCCCGTGCCACACAGAGCGCCAGGGACACCAGGTTCTCTACCCTTTCCCAGTTCTTTCCGTTTGAGTTCCCTTGCAACGTACCTATGTTTCCTAGTTGATTTCCACACTCTAAGGTACGTCTAAACAACATGAAATCATCCATAACATGAGATCATGAGCCTTGAATCCATAATTCAATTTAAGGAAAGTTAAGAGTCAAGTCAAGAGAAGTTAAGAGTCAAGTCAAGAAAAGATCATAGAGTTTTCCAAAGATCTTTTACAAACGTTTTAACTTTGTTTTAAGACTTGAGATTTGAGTTGAGAAAAGAGTAAAGAGTAAAGATTGAAGTTCATTTCTTCAAAAAGAGTATATCGGGACTATGTATCCCAAAGAGTAAATGTTTTCATATTTAAACAAGAACGAAAACTGAGATTTCGAAAGATCCTTTGAGCTAGTTTTCAGTAAAGAGTAAATGCTTTCACAATTAAGCAAGAGAGGAATCTTTGATTTCCAAGAGAGCCTTTAAGCTAAGTTTTGAGAAATTATCTCAAACCACAGAAAGAAGTTATGTTTTTAAACATAAGAGCTAGAATTATATTTTGGGAGTAGTATTGAGCACCGATATGGGGGAGAGTTCAGACAACTCCCAGCCCCCATAAACTATGTAGCCATCATGGGTAGAAAAGGTTCATACTTTTTAGATGATTCCTTAGTTCTTTTTAGCATAGACAGTGGATCCACTTAGTAGTCCGGTTCTATACCCTCGGCAAGGTATAAGATGGCCCTAGCAGCGTGAGGCAAAATGTTGTATCATCACAATAGCTCTTACGTGATGGTTGTTGGTTAGAGAAACCCCACAGAAGTATTTTTTATTCTTATATACACAGAAGTATCTTGTATTTTTATATACATCCATAGTTTATATTGTATCTTTGCATACATACAGAGTTAATATTGTATTTCTAAATACATAGAGTTAATATCCGCGTTTTAAAAGCTTTTCAGTAGACTGCACTTAGTTATACTGCTTTATATTGAAATGATTTCAGTTGAGTTGAGACCAGGTTTGTTCTTTCAGTTCCTTTCAAGCTTATGTCTTGTTTTAGAATTCCTCTCGCATGCTCGTACATTCAATGTACTAATGCCATTTGGCCTGTATCATTTCATGATGCATATACAAGTAACAAGGATCAACATCCAGCACATCGTTGATTCTAATTGAGCTTCAGAGTTTGTTGGTAAGCCTCCTTACTTTCGGAGGATCCCCTTTTTATTGTTTTTCCATAATTTTAGTTTATTAGGATATCGTGGGTCTTGTCTCGACACCCATCTCAGTTTTAGAGGCTTCATAGACAGACAATTAGTTAGTTCATTTTTCACTATTTTGTTATTGGCTTATGTTTTGAGACTTGAGTTGCCATCTTGGCTAGTTGAATGTTTCTTTTAAGAAATTCTAAGTTTATTTCATGAGTTCATTATTTGAGACTATTTTCTTGTATTTAAGTCTTCCGCTGCGCAGTAAGCCAGGCCAAGGGTTCGCTTGGGGCCAACAATGGTTCTCGAGTGACAGTCCCGCCCAGGGTGTAGGCTCAGGGCGTGATAACTGCTGCTTTCTATGTGAGGTACTTTCCCCTGTCAACAATGATGACCATAAGGGATAGCATTCAAGAGTACACATGCTTGGAAGGTGAACCAATCCACAAGACGTGGCTAAGGTTTGAGAAGTTATTACTTCAATGTCCAACTCATGGGTTCCCTCATCATATCTTGTTGCAATACTTTTACAGGAGTCTTGACTCGGTGAACAAAGGAGTCGTTGATCAACTTGTTCCCGGTGGTATAATGCAACAACCTTGGGATGTCGCATCTCAACTCCTAGATCGCATGACTAAAATCAATAGAGCATGGTACACTCGTGAGCACCAAGTGTCTCCTCTCACCTTTAGAATGACAAAAGAACAAATTGAGAAGGATCAATAGAGGGACCAAAATACGGCAAAAATGATGACCCAGCTGGACTTATTGTTGAAAAATATGATGGGCAGTGGGTTGAAAAGTGTAAATGTTGTGGGTTTTGGTGGAGAAAATCCCGATGGGGCTTAGTTTGAAGTGTTGTACAATGAGGAAATGAACTTCCTTGCGAATCAAGAAGGAGGTTTTCGTCAAAACTATCAAAGGTCGGGTGGAAATCTGGGTTGGAACAACGATGATTGATGGAGAGATTGTGACCGAGAATGGCGTGATAGTAACACCACTTGGAAGGAAAGAGAGGGTGACAAGGATATGTACATCCCACCTCATGAGCGTCAAAAGCGCAAGGACCCAAGGGCTGACTCAGAGAATGTCCGAAGGAAAGACATGTTCTCACGCATTCTCAGTAAGGTAGAAGGGTCGGACATGGTTTTGAAAGAAATGAAAGAAGACATCTTTACACTTAATCAGATGGTCACCTCTCATTCAGTGTCAATCAAGCAGCTGGAGACACAAATGGGTCAAATCTCGACTCATTTAAATCCAAGGCCAAAAGGAGGGTTGCCTGGTGATACAATGGCAAACCCCAAAAATGAAACTTAAATTGGTATTTCCGTCGTGCCACGACATTAATAAGGCGCTTCTTGGTAGACAACCCAAGTCTTTGATGTTTTAAATTTTGTTTTTGAATAACGGGTGTTGATTTTGTAGGTTGAAAAGTGAGAAGTGTTGGAGAATAGGCAATTAGGCGAGCCAATAATCCAGTCGGGAAATCACCGAAGAGGTCGGTGAGCCTAGACTTGGACCGTCGTTGGAACCACCCAGCTCAATGGGGCATTCTGTAAACTCAGCGAGCTAAAAGCTTTGTCGGTAAGCCCAAATTTTTCCGCCATTTGAACTCCCAAATTGCTAGGAGTTCTGTAAAACTCGGCGAGCCAAAATACCACTTGGTGCTTCGCCGAGTAGTTCGGCGAGCTCGAGTTATATCACCGAATGAACCGCGAAATGAAAGGATTTAAAGGCTAAACGGTTTAAAATTTCAAAATCCTTCATCTTCTCACATTTTTAACTCCCGTACTCTCACACCCAATATTAGATCTTTTGTACTTTTTGCATTTCTACTCTCGTACCATTTGAAATCGTTGCAAGGGGACGAATTTTGGATTTTACTTTGCAACCTAGCTTTACAAATCTCATTTCGGCATAAAAGGTTGGATTTTCCAAACCCCCAAACTCTATATGTGGTTGAACTCGAATGCAAGTGGTAATTTGTTGTTGAATAATTTTGGGCAATCGTTGTTTAATTGTTGGAATTCTCAAAGTTAATTGAATTCATGCCTAAGTGTTCGTGAATGATCGATTCCCGTGTCTTTGCTTGTTAAAATCGAGTCTAAGTTGTTGGGTTGCACAAAATTTGTGTTGGGTCTAGCAGGGTGAAGTCTGAGTAACCCTAAATTGTGCTAAATGTCGTATTTTGCCCAATGATGGAACGATTGACGTCATTCTTAAGGGCAAAAGACGTCAAATGACCAATTTTGGCCAAATTGGGGGAAGTCTGAGTACCCCGAGGGCATGGGTAGTATGGGTCTTGCTTTAATTTCATAGTGTATGTGTCTAATTTTGATTTCGTGGGCTGCGGGTTGGATTTTGAAGAACGGGGTAGAAAACTGGCACTATGGGCCATTTGGCGAGCTGGGTCAGGCTCCTCGATTGGTTCGACGTTTCACCTAAGTCCCCATAGATTGCCTTTAATTTCTCTAAATGTTGAGTTTGTGGTCTGTAACTTTTGGCGATACGCATTTGCTCGCCGACTTCACTTGATGACTCACCGAAAGTGCTTCTTAATCTCCCTTCTGCGCCCCTATTTCTTAAAATACACTGTAAATTTTGGTGGACTACTTCTAGTCCGCCGATTGGTATCGGCGATTCACCATAAGGCCCTGGACATCACCGACCAGTTTGGAGTTTGTGAAATTTTTGTGTCGCAACTTTTGGCGAGCCCGACTTGGTTTGGTAAAGTGATTCGCTGAACGGTTCGACGATTATTTCTGCAACAAATTTTTTGCACTTTCTCTAGAACATTTTCTAACGTTTTTCTATGTTGTTTGTAGGAATTAGTAGAACCAGTATGACTGGTAGAGACACGTCTCCCCGAAAGCGGGCACGCAGAGTAGTAATCGATGAGGAGCCAGTTGCCTCCAAGGCAAAGAAGCTCCCTCCAAAGGGAGGCAAGGTTAAGGGCGAAGAGCCCGTAGTTGTGCCTCCGGAGGAGGCAAGCTCAGACAGTGAGGGGGACTCACATAAATCTCAACCTTCTATCTCTGAGCTTAAGGATAATCAACTGCTATAGGCCCGGCAAGCGGAGCTACGCTCCAAATCTCGTCATGATCCATCTAGGATTTTGGAGCTGACCCCTCCAGCTTCAGCTCCAATGCCTCATCTGGCATAGACGGTGGTTCCAATTCCACCAGTTCATGGTTCTCTTCCCCGGTCACTCAATCGGTTAAAGGCCGAGGTATTGAGGACCATCTTAGAGGAGAAGAGATTGTCCACATATGGTGTGGTGGACAGGTATCCAGCAGTGTGGCATAATCTTAGGTTCCAAGATTTGACATCTTCACCAATCCCCGTGGCCCATACTTCCACCTTGGTCCGGGAGTTCTACGTAGCCTATAGTGACTTGGTGCCTCAGGGCAAAAAGAAGGCTAGTGACTTCAAACCAGTGGACTGCGTGGTGGTCTGAGGGAAGAAGGTTAAATGCAGCAGCGATGATATAATTAAATGCAGTATTTGATCGTGCCTCCGAATTTATACAGGACTACCAGAGTATGATCACGACAAAGACTCTGGAGGATTTAAAGGGTTAGTTGGCCCCCCTGTTTTATGACACCACCCCGAGGTGGATTGAGGCCGGAGCGTCGATAGAGAAGAAGGACCTCAATATAGCTGCTAGATATTGGTTTGGGTTCATCAGTAACACCATTTTGCCTTCACAGAATGAGTCCATTCTCCGCCACCCAAAGGTGGCCTGTCTTGTGTCTATCATAGCCACAAAGCGGCTAAATTTGGGATTGATTACCGAGCAGGAGATGGTTGTAACACCCATAATATTTTTAGCTAAGACTTGAACTATCCTTCGTAGTGAGCAGTTTTTTATCAAGGAATTTGAATTTTTCCTACGTGTTAAGGTCACTAGATGTAGCACCTTGTGTTCAAAAAAGAACTAGAGAGAATTCATTGAAGTCATTCCTAAGCTCAACTAAGATTTGGGTAAACTTCAAATGATCATAACTTTCAGTACATGATGATTTAGGTGTGCCATGATATAGAAAATGAAATGTGTTTAAATTATCTTTCCATTGACACTGAGTTTGCTAAATTTCGAGCTCGTATGAGGGGGATATCCCCGTTTGAAGTTGGCTGTCCAAATAAGGAAAGTTGCCCGAAAAATAGTGAGGGGTATTTTTGTCTTTTCCTTACCAAATCAGATTTAATTCATTTTCAGTAAGGTTTTAATGGTCTAATCCTGTTAGGTTCAGTTTTATAATCCTAATATACGCCTAGGGTTTTAGTTGAGAGTTCAAGAAGAGAAAAGAAGAGAAAAGAGAAGGAAAGAGGAAAGGATCAAGGTGTTCGTCGAGGTTCTTGAGTTTTGTTGCGGATTTTCGCCATAGTTTTGATCCCTAAGAGGTATGTAAGCTTCCATAGTGTTGGGTTTGTTCACCCACACGCCAATCATGTTAATTTCAGTGAATTTTGTTCTAGGAAGTTGAAAGTTCGGTGTTCTTGAATTGTGTTTTTGAAATTGGCTTTCGTTCTTGAATTTAGACGAGATTGATAAGTTCTTGAGGAAACCGTGTTGATTTTAGAGTTGTATTTGATTAGATTCTTGTGTACAAGTAGTGGGTATCTGAATCTAAAGAGAGATTGAGAAAAAGAATCAAATTTAGGCAAATTGGGGTAGAAAACAATGAAGAAAAAAGTCAGACAGGAACAGGTACCAGGTCCACGTCGCAAACCTGTTTATCACAAATCATAACCTTGAATTCATAATTCAAATTCTAGGTAGAGCTAAGAGTTAGGTCTTGAGAGTTCTTTCGATCATTTTGGGAAAGTCACTTTGAGTCTTTTGAGGAGTCTTCTACAATTTCCAATAACTTGTTTCAAGACTCGAGCAAGTGAGTATGAGAATGAGAATAATGTATTCATGAGTCTACTTTATCATCACTATGATCCTTCATATCATGAACCATAACTCTTGAATTCATAATTCCCATTAAGTGTAGAGTTAAAGAAAGCCTTTAAGCTCAATTGTGAATCCTTTTAGATCAACTATCGATTTTGAGTTATGTTTTGAGGAAGTAAGTATGAGAATGAGAAGAGTTGTATACATGAGTTCCATAACGTTCTTTAGACCCTTAAGTCGAGTCGCTCATGCGTATAAATTCCGCATGAACTTCATACATTGAGTATATTTGAGAGGAGTAGCATCTTTGAGTTCTAAGTCTTTTAGCATTGAGTTCCTAATCCTTTTGAGGTTATATTCCTACTTATGTGACTATTACATGTTACCCATGAAGCCCTTGAGTTGAGTTGTTCATGCCCATAATTTCGCATGAACCATATGAGTCGAGCAGTCTAGAGAGTTCTTAGAGTCTTTTCAAGAACTCTTTTACAAATGGTTTAAACTTGTTTTAAGATTTGAACTTTGAGTTGAGTAAGAGTATAAAATGAAGTTCTTTTTCTTCAAAGGAGTATACGGGTACTAAGTATTCCCAAAGAGTAAATGTTTTCACATTTAAGCAAGAGATGAAACACCGATTTCCAAGAGAGCCTTTGAGCTAGTCATTGATTAATTATCTCAAACCACAAAAAGAGTTATGTTTTTAAACATATGATCTAGTTAAATTTTGGGAGAAGTATTAGGCAGCGATTTGGGGACAAGCTTGAGTTCAAATAATCCATAGTCTCCATAAACCGTGCAGCCAGCATGGGTAGAAAATGGTCATACTTTTTAGATGATTCCTTAGTACTTTTTAGCATAGACTAGTGGATTCACTTAGTAGTTAGGTTCTATACCCCCGACAAGGTATAGTACGACCCTGGCAGCGTGAGGCAAAATGTTGTATCATCACATAGCTCATAGTGATGGTTGTCAGTTAGAGAAACTCCCACCAAGATATTTTGTATTTTTATATACATGGAGTTTATTTGTATTTTCATATACATATAGATTTTATATGGTATCCTTTCATACAAACTGAGTTACTATTGTATTATTCGATACATTGAGTTGTTATCTACTGTTTTAAAAGCTTCCCATATATTGCATCTTTTATTGTTGCTTTATATTGAGTTGAGTATCCAGAGTTAAGTATCCAATGTTTAGTTGAGCCTTATTTCACTGAGTTGAACATCTTATTATTGAGTTGAGCCATATTTTGTTGAGTTGAATATCCTATTATAGAGTTGAGACTTATTTTACTGAGTTGAATATCCTATTATTGAGTTGAGCCTTATTCACTGAGTTGAATATCTTATCATTGTGTTGAGCCCTATTTTCTCTTAGTTGAGTTGAGTTGAGTTATGTTTCTTTGAGTTGAGTTGAGTTGAGTGAGTTGAGAAAAGGTAAGTATGTTGCTATTCCACCAGTTTAAGCTTATGTTATGCTTTAGAATTCCCTTTACATGCTTGTACATTCCATGTATTAAGCCATTTGGCCTACATCATTTCATGATGTAGATACAGGTATTCAGAATCATCAACAGGCGCTTCGTTGATACCGCATGCAGTCCGAGTTTGCTATGGTTAGCCTTCTTTCTTCTGGATGGTTAGGCTTATACTTTCAGTTATATTAGTTGTTAGGATGTCGTGGGTCTTGTCCCGACTTCCATCTTTGTCAGTTAGAGGCTTCATAGATAGACAATAGAGTTATAGAAGTCTATTCATTTATTTTGTTAAATGTTTTAAGACTTAAGCTGCCTATTTTATGGCGAGTTGAATATCTTATTTTTATTCAGAGTTATTCATTTGAGTTAAAGATTTGTAATGGAGTTCATTAAATTTTATACAGTTTTTAAGATTTATATGCTTGAGTTAGTCTTACGCTTGTAGTCATCCAGGATGAGGGTTCGCTTGGAGACTAGCAATAGTTCTCGAATGCCGTCCACGTCCAGGGTGAAGGCTCGGGTCTTGACAAACTTGGTATTAGAGCACATAGTTGAAGTGTCCTAGGTTGTCTATGAAGCCGTGTCAAGTAGGATCTTATTTGTGGTGGTGAGGGCCCCACTTCTATAAATAAGTGACTACGGACATTAAGAAAAAGTTTCCTTTCTTTCATACTGTGAATCATGCAATAGAGCTATGTCATAGAGACTTATTGTAACCCGTGCATTCGCATATCCATTCGACTACCCCCTATACTAGGTGGTTGAAAAGCAAAGTCAGTCCTTTATGGATGAGTTATTCTTAGCAAGAGTAATGAGGAAGTCATGTGACTCCAGAGGGGCTTGAGAGAAGCCCATGAGTGAGTTAAGTGTTGAGTTCGAGGAAATGCACCCATATTCATATGAATCATGCATTTGAGCTAAAATCGAGTTATACTCTCTTCCATAAGCCTTGTTTCGACTGAGATCCTTACGAGGAAGTATGTTTAGAGCTTGGGTAGCATTTTCACCCTACAGGTAGCATGAGTTATGAGATCATGAGTAGTAGTAGTGAAAAAGCCCAGAGTTAAAGGAAAGTATGTAAAGGTTGAGTAATCTAAGGAAAAGAGATAGGGATGGGACAAATTATGCTATTGCAATCATGTACCTAGTCAATTATAAGTGATGAGTTCCTTTATGAGTATAAAAAGGAATAATAATGCTGTTAGGAGTTCTTGATAAAAGGAAAATGAATAGTTATTAGTTATGATGAGATAAAGTATATTTTTAAACCAAAAATAGAGTTAATGTCGATGTGACATCGTGTTAGAGGAGACTAAGTACATGTGTTGAATAGAAGAGCAGGAGTATTCATGAGGTGATAGATCTAAGCTAGTCTTATGATTTGTTTGAGATGTCATGATGTTTAGAAGGTAATAGAACTGATCAAGTAATGAGGTATAGTATAGTAGGTGAGCAATCATATGGATATTCGGGTTTAGTAATGGACATTAAAATTGAATTTGAAATGAGTGTCATGATCAAAAGAATGGCAACATGAGGGTGATGAGGCTATTCTTGAGATTTGATCTAGAAGACTTAACATAGAGCAAGTGAGAAATCGAGATGTTAGTTGCAATAAACATGAGTGGTAAAAGTTAGAGACCCTAACCTTTAGGTAAGGGCAGTGAAGTGTGGCTAAGACACAAGAGTAACAAGAGAATTAAAAGGTGTACCGAGAGGGTATGTAATCAGAAGAGGTTAAGAGAAACACCTTAGAAAGAGGTCTTGGTACCTGCTTATTGAGAGTTCAGTAGTCATGAGATAAACTTCTCCCGAGTGTTAGAGTAAAAGAAGATGTAGACTAGTTAGAGATGATGGAATAGGTCCATAGCTTTCAAGTGTTAGCTTTAAACCTAAGGGGGAGATGACAAGATGAGGAATCAAGTCAAGTGTTTAAGAGTAAGATAGTAATGAGTTCCAAAGAGTATGAGAGATATCCTTTCGGAGGTCCATTTAGTAATGAAGTGATGTTAGAAAGAGGAGGTTGATGTTTTTATCATGATAGTGATGGTGTGATAATTCCATCTAAGGTTATAAATGTGGAGGATAAGGTTTTACTATGAGAAATAGTTAAACGAGAGCTCTTAGTTGGTTCTTAAGGAGTTGGTTAGTAGGAGTCCATGGAGTTGTTAGAGTACTAAGCTTGAATGTGGAGTTGTTAAACATTATGTGGTTCTTGATATGAGCACAATATTGCTTTAATGTGGTGGTAGAGAGTAGTATTCTTAGGATGAGATTCCTTATCGAGGTTTAGAACATGAACCTTAGGATTTTGGGTTAGCTTGAACATAGTAAGAGCATACCATTAGATTCATACCTTAGTAAGAGTAACACATTCCATACCTAGTCCAGCCGTCATTCGAGGACGTATGATCCCAAGGGGGAGATATTGTAACACCTCGAAAAAATTTTGAGCCAAGAGTTGAACCATCCTTCGTAGTGAGTAAGTTTTTACCAAGGAATTTAAGTTTTTCCTAAGTGTTAAGGTCACTAGATGTAGCACCTTGTGTTCCAAAAAGAACTAGAGAGAATTCATTGAAGTAATTCCTAAGTTCTTCTAAGATTTGGGTTAACTTCAAACGACCATAACTCTCGGTATAGGATGAGTTAGGTGTGCCATGAGATGTCAAATGAAAGGTGTTTGAATTATATTTCCAACGCCAATGTATTTGCTAAATTTTGAGCTCGTATGAGGGAGATATGCCAGTTTGAAGTCGGGCTGTCCAAATAAGGAAAGTTGCCCGAAAATAGTGAGGGGTATTTTGTTCTTTTCTTTACTAAATTAGATTTAATTTGTTTTTAGTAAGGTTTTAATGGTCTAATCCTATTAGGTTCAGTTTTATAATCCTAGTATACGCCTAGGGTTTTAGTTGAGAGTTCAAGAAGAGAAAAGAGGAGAAAAGAGGAAAGAATCAAGGTGTTCGTCGAGGTTTTTGAGTTTTGTTGCGGATTTTCTCCATGGGTTTGATCCCTAAGAGGTATTTAAGCTTCCATAGTGTTGGGTTTGTTCACCCACACACCAATCATTCTAATTTCAGCGACATTTGTTCTAGAAAGTTGAAAGTATGGTGTTCTTGAATTGTGTTCTTGATATTGGCTTCCGTTCTTGAGTTTAGATGAGATTGATGAGATCTTGAGGAAATTGTGTCGATTTTAGAGTTGTATTTGATTATATTCTTGTGTAAATATAGTGGGTATCTGAATCTAAAGAGAAATTGGGAAAAAGAATTGAATTTAGGTGAATTGGGGGTAGAAATTGAGGAAGAAAAAGTCGGATAGGAAATAGGTACAAGGTCCGCATCGCAGACCTGTTCCTCAGAAATGAATTTTTTCTCTCCGTGTCGCGAAGAGAACACGGACCCCACTATTTCAAAAATTATTTCGACCAAAAATGATAATTCATCTCCGCGTCGCGGACTTGCTCCCAAATAATGTTTTTCAACTGTTTCTCATGATTAACTATCTAAAACACATTTAATCATCACGATATATTTCCTATCACAAATCATAACCTTGAATTCATAATTCAAATTCTAGGTAGAGCTAAGAGTTACGTCTTGAGAGTTCTTTCGATCATTTTGAGAAAGTCGCTTTGAGTCTTTTGAGGAGTCTTCTACAATTTCCAATAACTTGTTTCAAGACTCGAGCAAGTGAGTATGAGAATGAGAATAATGTATTCATGAGTCTACTTTATCATCACGATGATCCTTCATATCATGAACCATAACTCTTGAAGTCATAATTCCCATTAAGTGTAGAGTTAAAGAGAGCCTTTAAGCTCAATTGTGAATCCTTTGAGATCAACTATTGATTTTGAGTTGAGTTTTAAGGAAGTAAGTATGAGAATGAGAAGAGTTGTATACATGAGTTCCATAATGTTCTTTCGACCCTTGAGTCGAGTCGTTCATGCTCATACATTCCGAATGAACTCCATACATGGAGTATCGAGAGGAGTAGCATCTTCGATTTCTAAGTCTTTAGAATTGAGTTCCTAATTCTTTTGAGATTATATTCCTACTAAGGGACTACTACATGTTACCCATGTAGCCCTTGAGTTGAGTTGTTCATGCCTATAATTCTGCATGAACCCTATGAGTCGAGCAGTCTAGAGAGTTCTTAGAGTATTTTCAAGAAGTCTTTTACACATGCTTTAAACTTTTTTTAAGACTTGGGCTTTGAGTTGAGTAAGAGTAACAAATGAATTTCTTTTTCTTCAAAAGAGTATATGGGAACTAAGTATTCACAAAGAGTAAATGTTTTCACATTTAAGCAAGATAGGAAATACGATTTCCAAGAGAGCGTTTAAGCTAGTTTTTGAGTAATTATATCAAACCACATAAAGAGTTATGTTTTTAAACATATGAGCTAGTTACATTTTGGGAGAAGTATTGAGCATCGATTTGGGGACGAGCTTGAGTTCAGATAATTCAAAGTCTCCATAAACCGTGTAGCCAACATGGGTAGAAAAGGGTCATACTTTTTAGTTGATTCCTTAGTTCTTTTTAGCATCGACAAGTGGATCCACTCAATAACTATAACCCCGGCAAGGTATAGGACGACCCTGGCAGTGTGTGGCAAAACGTTGTATCATCACATAGCTCATAGTATGGTTGTCGGTTAGAGAAATTCTCACAGAGATATTTTGTATTTTTATATACATATAGTTTATTTGTATTTTTAGATACAAAAAAAGTTTATATGGTATCCTTGTCTTCAAACTGAGTTACTATTGTATTTTTCAATACATTGAGGTTCTATCTATTGTTTTAAAAGTTTTCCATATATTGCATCTTTTACTGTTGCTTTATATTGAGTTGAGTATCCAGAGTTGAGTATCTAGAGTTGGGTATCCAGAGTTGAGTATCCAAAGTTTGAGTACCTAGAGTCAAGTGTCTCATTGTTGAGTTGACCCTTATTTCACTGAGTTGAACATCTTATTATTGAGTTGAGCCTTATTTCACTGAGTTGAATATCTTATTATTGAGTTGAGCCTTAATTCACTGAGTTGAATATCCTATTATTGAGTTAAGTCTTATTTCACTGAGTTTAATATCCTATTACTGAGTTGAGCCTTATTTCACTGAGTTGAATATCTTATCATTGAGTTGAGCCATATTTTCTCTGAGTTGAGTTGAGTTATGTTTCTTTGAGTTGAGTTGAGTGAGTTGAGAAGAGGTAAGTATGTTGCTATTCCACCAGTTTAAGCTTATGTTATGCTTTAGAATTTCCCTCACATGCTCGTACATTCCATGTACTGAGCCATTTGTCCTACATTATTTCATGATGCAGATACACGTATTCAAGATCATCAACATGTGCTTAGTTGCTACCGCATCCAGTCCGAGTTAGCTATGGTGAGCCTCCTTACTTCCGGAGGATTCCACTTGTACTTTCAATTATATCAGTTGTTAGGATATCGTGGATTTTATCCCGACTTCCATCTTTGTCAGTTAGAGGCTTCATAGATAGACAGTAGAGTTATAGAAGTCTATTAATTTATTTTGTTAAATGTTTTAAAGCTTAAGTTGCCTATTTTATGGCGAGTTGAATATATTATTTTTATTCAGAGTTATTCATTTGAGTTGAAGATTTGTAATGGAGTTCAATAAATTTTATTCAGTTTTTAAGCTTTGCATTCTTGAGTTCGTCTTCCGCTTGTAGTCATCCAGGATGAGGGTTCGCTTGGGGACCAGTAGTAGTTCTCGAGTGCCGGCCACATCTAGGGTGTAGGCTCGGGTTGTGACAATGGTCATGAGGGCCAAGCAGAGACAGACGTCGCTTCCATTCCCGGTGTTGATCACAGAGCTGTGCAGACGGGCCCGAGTTTCACGAGATGAGAAGAGGGATGTCGAGGTTACACCCACATCTTTTATCGACATTCAGCATATAGAGGCCGAGGATCAGCGGGATGAGGCTGACAGGAGGAGGGCTGCCCCAGTGGACACATCCCCGAAGGTTGATATTGATATGCTACATGCAGAGGCAGCCATGCCTACTCCGGCCACTAGGCCTTCAGGTACCTTTAGCTCTACTCCTTCCGATACTCTGGATACTTGTGTTGCAGCCCCTCACCCTAGATTTGTTGCTGCTACTTCTGCATTCCGACCTCTGATCACCCAGGCGATCCTATTCATGATGGGGCATTTGGCCCAGTCTGCTGATACGCGTGCTTCTCGACTAGAGGCCGCGGTTCTTGGGATGATCGACAGAGCCAATGCTGATGCTTTGACACCTCTCAGAGCTTCGATTGATGCCCTTACAGCGAGAGTAGAGGTGTGTGAGAGAGGGCAGGGAGCTACTGATGAGGTGACGACCTTGAAGGATGATATTACTGGGTTGAGAAAAGATTTGGACCAGCTGAAGTCCACTGATTTCACCTCACTATTTGGGACAGTGGAGATCCCAGATGACCCGAGTGTATATATTCTAGCTTGTTCGGATGTGCCTCCGGCTACTACGATCGGAGATGAGGTTTGAGCTGCTGATGCTAAGTCCGAGGCTTAGACAGATGAGGAGCAGCTTGGTGATCGAGAAGAGGATGTCTATGATTATTTGGTAGACTTGGAGGGTGCCATGTATGAGACTGCGAGACAGGCATCACTTCGAGATACTAATATGGTGGCCACTAGTGGAGAAAATGATGATGTGATACTGGAAACTGATGCCTAGAAAGATGGAGCGACGGATATGCAGATTTCACCCCAGGCTTAGCATAGCAGGATAACCTTTCCCCTCCCTCTCTGTTACTTTTGAATTGTATTTCTGTTCTTAGTTGCATTTGAGGACAACTGTATTTTTTGTTGGTGGGGTGAGGTATTTCCACACCTACCTCTTTTGTGGGTTGATTTGTGAATATTGGGTGTTTTTGTGAATATATATATATATATATATATATATATATATACA